>FWCC01000080.1:100932-267859 GCA_900169235.1 Zarea fungicola
ATGGAAGATGGGTACGAGTTGGGCGAGGCTATAATAGCTCAAGGAAGAAAGTACCACTGGTCAAAGGGAGCGAAATTTGTGAACCAACGCGGTCTTGAAGCTGCTGTTCAAGACTTTGAGGCTGAAATGTTTCCGCGAGCAGAGAAGGAAGCAGCCAGAACGGAGAGGAACCTGGAATTATTCCGTAGCGAAGGAGCGATCCAGACGATTTTTGAGTTGGTAACGGGGACGAATCAATAGAGGTTTGCAAAGCTGATATTTGTTGTGAGACTTGGTTGAAAGTGGAAACTACATTAGCCTACATGTGGTGTCCTTTTTCGAATACCAATCTCATATCCATGGCGTAAAGGGCTATTTATTTTTCGCATTTCCAACCGGTAAGACATTGAAACATTGTAATATATAATTAAGGGCTAAAGTGCCGCTTAGGCCATGGCCTGAAAAGCTATGTAGAGTAGTAGTATTACGGCTACTATCGTTGCTAGAATCGCTTTGATAGTCGTGACCTTTTGCGCCGTGGCGTGACGGTATGACATTCGTCACACCAGTCCCACTATTACTATTTGCAGTAAGAAGTAGAAGATTGAAGTTGTCCCTGTTAAACTACATAGGCTTGAAAGAGTCTCCATCTATAGCGCACTATGAGGTAGCTCACGAATGAACCTTTCACGTTCTCATAACTATGGCTGGGAGACTCTGGAAGACACTTTAGTGGCCAGACCGCCAAGCAGGGGCCGTATCCTCTTCAGTTACATAAGAGTGTGCCAGGAAAGAAAGCAGAAGAAGCATCTCGCCTTCAAGACAAGATAAGGTTGACCAATAGCAACAAAACCGTACTGTATCATATTCGACATCCTACCACATTAACCCAGATCCGCTAATATTTATGCAAATCTCAGGCAGCAGGCAAGGGGTTTCCGCTACCACCGGTTCGCACCCGTTTGGCGCAATTGTACACTTCCCTAATCCCGACGGAGAGATGGAGAATCCTAAGAGAGATGCAAAAATAGCAGAATATATGCGGATGATGGGCTAGAATTGCATTGATCTACTTAAATGCCAGTTCAAGAAGGAAAACCCCTATATAACGCAGCGAAATTGCACGGATCTAATATTGTACCAGTTTTCTACCCATAAGCTTCAACCACTAGCTAAGTTGGCCTTTCACTGTTAAAATGGCTAGTAACCCAGGTCGTGACGCTCAAGCCGAACGATGCGAAATCCACGTACAATTACGCGCTGCATGCTACAGAACCAATACGGGTGAACTGCTGTCTACCAAAGATTCCATGGCCGCGTGTCAGTTTGCTCTCGCATTGATTAGCCTTCAGTCCGCTCATAAAGTAACCATCGCAGTTACTGCCAGTATAGTAGTTGCACTGTGCGTGATCATTGTCCACGTTCCAGGCGCTGAGGTACGGACCTCCCGCGGGTACAGCAACACATTTCCACCCTGTTGAAGTCACACTCTGCCTGTATTGGCTGCAGCCTCCGTCGCTGTAGAGATTGACCTGCGAGGCATAAGCTAGAGTAAGGAATGGAGCAAACGCCAAAGATTCGAGCTTCATGATGTAATTCTAATGGTTTCAGTATACTTGCTTCCTGTCTTGTGAGCTGCTTCTTGCGCAACATACTTGTGCTACAGGAATAACCCGTACGAACAAAGGCAGTATTTGGTCTGTGCGATGATGGTAAAAATGAATTCAGTCAAGATTGGGATGTGAAGACTTGTTGATTGTAGTAACACGATGGAAGAATGCTCTGAAGCTTGATCAGGGACACGACAGCTTTTATAGAAACATCCGCTAGCTTGGGCCACATCTCAGAATAAATGTGCCAAGTTTGGATCCATAAAACGTCTAGATAAGCCTTGCATATCATATAGTTCAGTCACAACTGATTCGCGCGGTAGCATTCTATTTTGGACCATGAGACTTGCCCTCTCTAGTCCGGAGCAATGCAGCGCCACAATACTTTGAAAGTGTCGCACTGTGTTGTTACTTTGCTCATCATCAATATCGCATTTTAGCATTGATAATGTAAGACGTTCTAGACTGGTCAATGCGTGTTCTTGTAATGCTCCAAATAGGATACCACAACGAAGAGTACCAAGGGGTCCTGTATCGGTAATGCTTTATCGACCAGCGACTGGGATTTGCACAGACCTAAAAAAGGGGTATCAAATGTCTGGCGCCACCCCCAAGCAGGCCACCTCGGTAAGGGTATATTTTTCCTATTTGTTGTCGATTTTTAAATTTAATTTGAAGTTAGAAAGGCGCGACGCGGTGGTCATTCACCGGGGTGGGGAGCACCCATGACAGAATGCGATGAGCATCAGTTGTACAACTAAACCAATCCACCAAAATCCATCCAATCTGAAGGGATCACTGTAAGAAAAGCCAACATTCGTCCAAGGCCCACCTTGGCTATGGCTGCTCTGCAACATGGGACTATCTTTCCTAGATTCTGATTTGCAACCCAGAGTCGGGACATGACATCCGAAGAAGGCTGCACTAGCGACGCCATGCCACTAGAGTTTCCCTGACTCGTTTAATTCTAATCCTACTCTGTGGGGCAATCTATAGGCAATGAACCGAAAGAGCCGGTGAGATATCTTGCGCGTTGCGTGCTTCAGTAATGTCTATTCACTGGCCGAAACTCGTTAGAACCTGTTTCATGCATCGTCAAACGCGAATCATGTAATAGGTTAGGAGAGCATTACTGGTATAAACTAATTTCCAGGGCGGTTACAAACCCTGCTTTCGGCTAGTACTACTGGAATCACAAGTAGCCAACTATTCAAGTAATATCACAGCGCCAATTGCTTGTCCACATTACTTATTGTATTAACCATGATGTAGAACAGCTAGCTGAACTTCGGCCACAACCGCTTATACTTGTAACAATGCTTACATCAAAGCTGAATCATCCAATCAGAGGCCGCTATTCCCCTGCTTAATTGAGCCGGAAAAGCGCTGAACGCCACAAGTACAGTGTGAAGGATATTATCCTAATGACCGAGACTCGCCAGGGCAAATCCACCGGCACTGGAAGCATTGCTAGCTTCCCCACTCAGCAGCGCCAGTCACATAAATTACGGATGTTTTCATATTCACGGTGACCGTAAAAGTCTTGTCAACTTGGAGCCATGCCAGGCTTTCCCACTTTTCCCCCGGGCAAACCTATATCCACAACTCACTCTCCCAACACACGACCGTGGGCAGCGGGATGCCCATTGCTGGTAACCTTCCTCCATCCACAATTACGTAACCTTTCCAAGTGGAAGAACGCCGATTTCACCAAATACCCCAGTGGAATGGATGGAATCGACGTTCAGAGTCTCCCCCGTGGAATGGAAATGGATGTGCAGATGGAGCTGCCTAAATTGGCAGTTTTGACACGCTGGTGGATTCGCCACTATGCATAGTACGCAGCCAAATGGCAATAAAAAGGTTTGATCGCCGTCAAACGACATTTACTTGCAACTCTCTGGGGGACACATCAGACGTCCAGTGGCCGTGGCATGGATTTCACCTTGGCAGCGAGTGAGATGTGGAAACTGCCGGCGCAGAAACAAGAGCTGTGAAAAGTGTTGTCTGTGTACTCTTACGGGCGCAACGCTTAATTTAGAACCTTATTTTTAGCATCCAGCTGCTACCAGATCAACTGTTCGCCCGAATTCATAAAGCTCCACATCTTGCAATGCAATTTTGATTCAAGGGTAGATGAGTAAGATCTTGTACGTACATTGTATTAACATAATCAACTTGCGTGTCTTATAAAACAAGGCTCGGCGCAGCCATTTTCTAGCTAGAGCGGATTAAAAAAATCGTACGACGGGCTGCCGGGTTACAAATAATCCTATGAGTATTTCCAAAACCAGCCTTCATATGGACTTCTTTTTGGGATAAAACTTGTTCAGTTTGGTCTGTAAGCCTCAGATTTAGGATACTCGTGGCGTGGGGTGCTGCTGCTATGAGCACAAGAGTTACGAGGCACAGTACTGAGAGAGGCGTCTCCCAGCAGGTATGCTTATTGTAGCTTGATGATATTCAAAATCTAGCTATGGCTGGGGGAGGGGTTTCCTCCTCTATATACAGAAATTCGAAAGCAGGGAAAGGCAAACAAAAAACAGGAAAATCTCTCTTCTGTCTTCACTGCCGTGATAGTCTCCTATCCACGGCAGGAGTCAGCAGTCACAACAGGTGCCAACCAACACTCCAGTCTCTCGCTCCACAAATACTGACAGTGAGCCTGGAGCAACTGGACGGGCTCCATATTAAAACTGTCGTGGATCACTCTTGTTGACACTTCGGCTCTGGCGTCTCGAGCCGGGCCAAGCCAAATCAGGCAGGTTGAACTGCCAGAGCTGTCTGGCTGTGGTCCCTTGCCATGTAATCAAACTATCTCGGAATACAGAAGTAATCGCAGTGCGCACAATGCAAATGCTTACCAAGTATGTGCCTACAGCTCTATTTAGGCAGGAACGGTTGGCTAAGTTGCCCGGACCAATGCCCATAGTGGCAACAGCGTTTGACAAATACTCTATTGAGCCTATGCAACACAAATCAAAACATATGCAATCAAACGCCGTGTAAGACTGGCAGCTCAAATCTTTTATTCTAGGGTATAGGTCTAGAAAGTATTAGTACAGCCTTAACGCCAATCGGTGCTGGTATACGCCTGAGCAATATCATTCCAGAAGACATTAAAGTTTCCTGCAATATTTGACTTGCCACATTTCTTGTCGACTTAGATCCTAGATATCCATTAGCTGATGTGATTTAACAGATTTCATCTGACCGCTGTGGCTGCAGATATACAATAGAGTAGACGTATATATATGGGTCATTGCTACATCCTAATACGCTGCCACCACTCATGTCGCATATTATATTAGAACAGACCAATACAAGGGCGAGTTAGTCGCATACTGTTTCATGTGTGGCCAGACCTGTGGCTAGCTTCAATACGTGATACTAGGTTTCATATATAGCTTCTAGCAAGTCATTCCTAGCTAGCAGCTCCATTATCACTCTACCACAATCATCCCACTTATCTCTTCTTTATAGCAATAACAGTTGGCTGCTTAATAGCGTATTCGAGTAGTTGACAAGCTCTTTATAGTCTCAATGCGGCATTGACTTGTATTGGCGCCAGCATGGCATGTTTTAAGAGGTTTTGATAAGAAAGAAAATATCGATTTGATTCTCGACCAAGTATTGGACTGGCATCCACACAGAAAAATCTTTGGTACACCGCTCTTTCAAGAGAGCGCCTGTGTGACTTCCATACTTCTTCCGATTTACCGTGCAATCAAGCATTCCAATTGGATTACACTTGCGGCAATCTAGACAAGTTAAGTAGCTAATACCATCACCAAATGCAAACTCCTGGCAGTTGAATTGAAATGCAGGTAATTTAGGACGAACGCATTGCTGCGCTATTGTGATCATAAGAGGAGACCAGCTAGTTTCATTGAAAAGTTAGCGTATACGTTTATACAAGGCACTTATAATCATACAAGTGAGGGTCTTCCTGAAGTAGCACGTTCTGAGATACCGCCGAGTAGGTTGTCTTGAGCGGGATCTCCATTGGCCTCCTTCACCACGATGGAAGCCGAAGCAATCGCTGAAACGTACAATAGACTGAGTTATTGAGGTTGAATCTCACAAAAATTAGACTGATAAAGATTGAACAAGGGCGGTCTGCTCGTGATCACGGTATTCTGATGAAGCTTGGCTCCACTACAAACGAATTGAAACAAACACCAAGTATTCAGGAAAGTTTACATTGCATTACGTGAGATAATAGTTAATAACGTGAACCTTTATTGATAATAATCAAGCTGTCTCCTTTTATTAGTCTTGCCCAGTCTGCCGGTTGGTTACTGCCGAGCTGTGTCAGCCGAAGACAGTTTGGCCTAGGATTGTACCAAAGAATGGCCAACAGTGGCTTCCGCCCGTGGGATGTGCGAGGAAGCGACAGATTCCTTGGTACATTAGTTGTTACTTACTCTAGGTACACTGCACTATATTTCAAACAAGGCTAATTTTAGTACTAAATCACCATACGCACATATATACTTGGTGCCTTGGGTTGACGACTGTTAAAAGAGGTGGCGACCATTGTAATAGAACCTCAACGCTCGATCCTGCCTAAGATCATCCATCTCTCCTACCAAAGATGATCAGTCTAGCATTGTACTATGGCATTGCGTATCCAATGCTTGACCCTCATCTTGCCTTGCCGAGACTTGCAACAAGCCATCAATTTGCGCTAGCTGGCGCATCCTCTCTTGTTCTTCAGGTGTCTGCTTTGGGGTATATGGAGTAACTATATCTAGTGCCTTTAAGCTACTCAGCTTCTCCAACTCCGCCTTTAGTTGCTTTGACAATAGTTTCCATGACGAAACATCTATGTAGCGGGCACACTGCTGTCGCTCAATTGTCAGCGCTCGCAGGTTCCGTAGCGGTGCTAGCTCTTGGCATATTTGTAGTGCTTCCCCCGCCGACGAGACACAAATGGTTAAATTCTGTATTGATTCAAGCCGCGCCGGAGAGATTGAATGAAAGAAGCTTGTGCTTGGTCTTGGTTCTAGATTGGTATACTGAAGTCTGTTGATGGAATAAAACACATGTTCGGCCTCGGCATGTATTCTCCGACAAGTTTCCAGAAGTACGAGAACAGACAGGCGGCTCGTTGGATACCATTTTAGGTGTACCTTGACTGAATCTATGGAGAAGTGCTCCTCATAAATTCGTTGTCGGAGCTCAAGGGGTAATCTGAAAATTATACATTGGGCTTGGTTGTTATAATATGACGCCTCATTCCCAACTCGGCCTTGACTTCCGTAGTCGTAGACTCTGGGCACCGGTGAGGCGGCGCACTGTGCATAATCTGTGCGGCCCCCGATCTGCAATAAGAACTTGTTACCCCAGTGAAAGCTGAAAGCTGGGCGATTGGCATTGTCGATGCCTTGGCATTGTGAATCCTCGTGTCGAACGATCTCCCAGTTGTCATCTTTATCGCCCTCGCAGAGAGGGTCACGAGGCCCGCGACCGCAAGACATTTCTGACAATGTAGAAATCTAGTTGATGGTAAATCTGTTAAGTAATGTGAATCGTCAACTTTTTGTTTGTGGGAAAGTGGCATGCCCAAGTTTTGTTCATCTTACAAACATAAAGAGTAACAGTATTCTGGATTTCTCGGTCAGTTGCCCTCGCTATTTGACACCCATCGGGTATTTAAACTCGATTTGTAGATTCAAGGCGTGGGGGGTGTGCCTAATCGCAGAGTGTGTGCGTGGGCATGATGAGGGTAGACTTGGAGCGGCCGTAGCAGGGATTCTTATAGTAATTTTGGTAGCACGCCCAGGTTTACCCCATAAATGGCTAGCGCGCCACGCAAAGCCTCAGTCAATGCTTGTGTTGCGCCAAAGTTCGCCACCCCGGCCGACAGGGTTGCGTATGGAGCTAATGGAGGCAGCCTTATCGGACAGGAGTACGTGAACGCTCTAACATGACTAAATTTAGCGGGGTTCGTAAATGCCTTGTCACACTGGGCAGCAATAGTTATCTCATAGATATAATGCAGTTGATTGGCCAGAGAAGGTAGCTATGAGGGCGTGCGTGAGTGTCGAGCCCCTTCAGCGCACTCATCGCAAACGAATCAACTGCATTCAAACAGTAACTACATGTAGATTAATGCATATTTGTTTTTCAGTAGCCACTCTTATGATGAGGCCAGTTTACATGGGCTGTACGACTGGGTGAAAAAGAGTTGTATTGATCAGGTTTGGTGCGTCATGCTAACAGTGTGATGACGGTTAGGATACCAGGTATATATCGTCCTCCCGGTACCGTAGGCTCCTGTCAATATTCACCCACTTTCCAGGTTGTGTAAGCCGATTAGACGAGTCCTTCTTCTTGACTATCTGTGTTGGCCGCAGCGCTGTGAATCCAATGTGCTGTGCCGCACCACATCAGGATAGTCTAATGGCACGCAACCATTTATTTGCAGTTGATCGACACAAACTGCACGGATGGGGTACTCACAGTCACAGCCTCACCCTTCTTGACGTCAACGCTCGATCCCTGGCTGTCTGCGCAGCTGTTTCTCTTGAAGTTGAAGGTGCACTTCCCAAAGCCGAAATTGGCACTGACATCCAGGGTCGCGCATCCAGCAATTCTACCCAGAAAGGAGCAGCTCTTGCTGCTACTGCTGGAGTGGTCGCTCGAGAATTGTTGCCCACCGCACTGCTGTCCACTCTTCACCCCGTTAAACACAACGTAGGTCCATTCACCATCGTGATCCTCTCGGGTCGAAAGCCCGCGAGAGATCACCTGCACGCCGCTGTCAAAGTTGTCAATCACGGGTGAGGTGGCAGTCTCAGGCAGAGTGGCGCCAGAAACGCCAAAAATGCTGCCCAGGCCAAGGCCAAGGGCCAGGTACACGGTGGTTGCGGTAAACTGAATCATGTCAGAGTAAGGAACCATTTACATGTTGGATCTGCATGTGACCAACCTTCATTTTTGGAGATTTCTGAAGTGAATATCGGAGAAGTGTAAGATTTGAGTCTTGTAAGGCTTTGAATTGTAGTGTCTGTCTTCCTGTAGAGTGGTTTAAGACTCCAAGGTGAGCGGCATGGTCCAGTATTTATATGCAACGTGCGAGCTATCGACCTGATGGAAAAGCAGGATACTTCTAACATTGCTATGAGAACCCTGGTTAAACTGAAGGTTCTCTCTAAACGAATCACCATGGCTAAACTGAAGGTTCTCTCTAAATGAACCACCCTAAACATATCCCGGCAGTCATATGCGGTCCGGTCCTACCACGGCGGTGGCTGAGGTTAATGTTGTTAGCGTGCATAGTGGATAACTTATTTCCGTATCAAAGTCCTAGATGATTAAGGTTATACCGAATCCAGCGCCTGGTTTTTCACCGCCTTTAATTATTATGTTAGCATTTTGGACAGTCACACATAGTAACAGAGGGCATTATAACAGAGGGCATTATAACAGAGGGCATTGTAATAGATAGAGGGTGTCATAATACAATGTATTATAATATAGGGAATTAGTAAAGTCGACCATCGGAGTGACAGACAACCCCCTGACAACCGGACAGCTTAAAGAGGTTTAGAAAACCAAGAGTGTGTGTCTCGAGATCCTTTGCAGGGCCGAACCTATTTGTTTGCCGTTCCAGCGGTTCATGCCTTTAGCGCGTGTACTAAAATACTAGGCGAGAAGAAGAAGTATCTAATATAATTTATGGGTGTGCCCCAAATTTAGTCCATCAAAGGACGTTGTTGAAGTCGTCCGGTTGTCAGGGGGGGTCGTCCGGCACTCTGATGGTCGACTTTATGCGGTTTACCTGCAAAAGCGAAGGCTCTGCCCAAGCCGAGCCCCTTGAAGAGTCAACAATCACACCCCGCGCAACACTTGGGCAAAAAAAAACCAAGTCATTACACAGCAACTTAGCTAAAATCTAGTATAAAACACATCGCTATTCCTCTTCAAGCCACTTCTAAATGGCTTTAAATACCCTGGCTATGTAGTTCCTCGTTAGGTCCAGTGCCTTGGAATTATGAAAGGGTTAGAGGAATTCAGCGGCTAGTTACTACTAAATTCGGTAAGATTGACTTCTTATAGACAACTTGCCTCTGAGTGAATCTGGAAAGCTTAAGTGGAAACTCGCCTAGTCATAGTATATTAGTGCTGTGGGATGAATCTGATCAGCACTACCTTATTGTCACAGATTGCGGAACAAAAGCTCCCTCGCAGTTGTATTGGACCCGCACATGACCGATTTTCAGTTTGGTTGGAGTTGGAACACCTTTTGCTTAGTTGGATTGGACCCGCCCATGTGGGCTTTATCCGATCAGCACTATCTTATTGTCACAGAGTGCGGAATTAGAGCTCCCTTGCAGTTGGATTGGAGTTGGTTGGTACTATACAACTACAATCGCATATGTTTACATAATTAAACCCCATATAGAAACGCGTCACTGCCAAGACGTCAAAGCTATACCTTCCCTGCTCCATGACCGCATACTCTGCGCCAACATACGCTACTGGCCAATACTTGTTGTAATACTTGTGGGCATACTGTTGGTATCCATATTCTTAAAAAGGTAACAATGTCTCTCTAGTGGCGGAGCAAGGACCAACTGCTCGTTAATTTCCATCCATACTAGGTTAACCTTGGCAGCCAACATTTAAGCACTTTCCATGCCTAAAGCTTTAAGCTATATATTATTTTTCTTCAAGTTTTCCAGGTGTATTAAGAGATACTTAAAGGACCGAAAGTACTCCTAAAATAGCCCGCTACTCAGATAACCATCATCACTTTAGGTCAGGTTCCCTCATAAGCGCATAGAGATTTTATTAAAGGGAGCCAGGGCTTAAATCAAAACCTCTACTATATCCTAATTATTCTTAGATAGTTTATTATCAGCTATTGCCGGCTTTAAATAATTAAGTTTGCCCCTCTCCTAGGCACTTTCCGCTTTTTCTATACTGCAATTAAAGTACCGGTAGAGGAGCAATACACAAACCATTATCCGGTGCCTAGAGTTCTAACGCGTCTCATTGTTTGTAATCAGAGAAGGAGCCGTCTCTTGCCCAACTCTATGTCAACGGCCTCATAACGCCGCTCCACAGGTCCTCTTCCCGCCATTTCATAATACAGTCTAAATTCTATGGCGGGTGCAAAATAGCGGCATACGTCCGTCAATCACCGGTACGGTGGGGGATAATAGAGTCCCTAGATTGCCTACAGGCTGCGGAAGAACATGATGATGCACCTTCTTTTCGGGTTTATGGAGATTTTAGACTACGTACAAGGGGCATTTGCTGTCGTGAACGGCGAGAATAGAGAGATGGATGTACAGACCACAAGAACTTAGCGGCTGGCGGACTGTAATTCTGCAGCAGTTAATAGGGTTAAAGACTCCACCACCCTCAAGTGGCCGTAATGAACAGTTACATCAATGGTAGCCGTTGACAGCCTAGAGTACCTGCCCAAACCCGTCCACATGGCTAAATTAGGCAACATCTATACAAGGAGACGAGTTTCCTAAGTGGGAAACCCGGCGCTTAAGTGAAAAGGCAAGGTCAGTATCTTCCGTTATGTCTGCCACAGCGCCCCCATTCAGATACAGTACTCTGCACCGGATTTGTGTCTAGTAAGTGACAACTGGTTGAGAAAACCCCAATTCCTTGCAATCGTTCCGTATGGTGATTTGATAGTCTGCCGATTTTAAGCTCTTAGAGAGGAAAAAGTCTCGCGGTAGGACACCTCCAGCTGCATATGCGCCTTGAACAGACCCCTCCTGGGTTCTAACACTTCTTACATTTAGTTATGTATGTCGTTCAAAATTAGATGTGATTAATGTTAACCATATATATCCATATGTTTGTGGCTCAACACTCACCACTTTTATACCCGATAGTATTTCAATAAGTTAAAGGTTCCCATAGTAGATAGCCAAAATCCACCTGTACTTAAATACGTGCGCGCATATTACCCCTGTCTTGGTCTCGTATGGTAGCAGCGTTAATGAACGCTAAAGTGCAGCAATTACAAAGCCAACATCCGTTTGACGACACAAGGACGCATTTCTTTCTAAGGGATACAAGATTCCGAAGAACCGTCATCAATGGAGACGACAGTTGGATTAGGGAGCAAATGATCCCACCAGCGGCATAACTATGAACGCTTTGAGCCTTAAACGCGTTGCCTAAGCGTTCAATTAGATATTCTTAAGACGTCACGTGGCTTTTACCCATTGACTTGGATCTGTAATGCTGAGTTCATAGTTCAAAGCAAGGAGCACAGGAAGGGTATAAGCAGTCAATTAAGTCATATATTATCCAGTTATATATGGAATGTCTTAACGTGTCTGTCGCAGTTGATTGTCTACTTTAAAGTGAGAACTTTGATATAACTTTCTGGCCGAAGCTCGGGGTTTAAAGGCAGTACACAAGCTAGCTAGCTATGTTGTTCTGTAGTTTTTTTGAAGTGTCTCTAGTTTACAAGATGGAGTCAAGAGGTGTAAGTTCTAATAAAGAAGTCTAAGTGTTCTGCCAACCATCATTGGCCTTCGCTGCTAGGTGAACAATCTAGGACTTATAGAAAGTCAAATCCACACTATAATAATAGTAACCTCTTAGTCGTGTTACACGTACTCCCTGCTCTTTGAGGTGATGGCTGGCGTGTGATCGGTGATGGCTGGCGTGTGATCGGTGATGGCTTGTGCTGATTCTAGCGCTAACCAACGGACAGCCACTATGGCGACGGCCAGGTCATTAAGCTGGCAATCGGCTCACATTGAGAGAAAGAGGGTCCGTAGCGGCTGGTCTCATTATGTATATATGAGTGGTGGGACCCCGTGTTATTGTTGGGAAAATCAGGGCTCTAAAAGGAAGTGGCGCAGCGATATGCAATTAATTGATTTATTAACCCTAATAGTGATAATGGTAAATAAACTAGGTTTAGAGGCAGCTAGGAGGCTTAGGAAATCACATAGAGCTGCTCCACTGAATTGCCCCGTACATAGGGAGGAAGTCCTCCCTATCGTTAGATAGAGAATCATCCAAGTCACTTCCTGCATTATCACCAAGAGACGACCTCTTGGTATGTGTTGGTACGATGACAAGCGGTAACAGGGCACGGCACTAAGAGTTGCGACTCTCAGTAGGTATGCTGTTGTAACTTGATGATATTCAAAACCTAGCTGCAGCTGGGGGAGAAATTCCCCCCTATATACAGGAATCAAGGAACAAACAAAGCAAACAACAAACAGGTAAAATTCCTCGTTCCTCTTCAGCTGCCGTGATGACCTCGTATCCAGGGCAGGCTACCGGCGGTCACGGTGTTGACCAACGGAGGCTTGCAGCACGAGTCAGGTTTCGCTGGATACGCTGCTTGACTTGAGTCAGCAGTCACAACAGTATGCGCAACCTGTAACACTAGAGCGTTCTGTAGATGCAACAATTATAGCTAATAAACTTATGATATCGATCAACTCAAAAGATAATGCCACTATATTGGGAGAATACTAAGATGAAGCGGAAAGAGGTACAAGTAGGCGCGTCGACACGTTAAGTACCATCGTAGACCTGCCCGTCACTCCTGATAGTTCCGTCCCAGATATATTCTATAGGTTTCCTCTGTCTAAACACTAACCATATCGCTCTAGTTAAAGTAGGAACTCTAAATGTTCCCGATATCCCTACTTTATTTGTTTTTAACACAGGCCAGAGCATCCACCCGTGCTGGCGACGTAGTTGATAGTCAGCTCGCCATGGGAATTGATGTCATTATCGCCGCTATTAAAGAAGACGGGAACGCTGCCGCACTGTGTGCATCCGTGGTTGACAATGTCTTGCACGAGCGTTTTGATGAGATCGCCCGTGATGCCGCCGGTTCCCTGCAGGTACGCGCAGAGGCCCGAGCCGTAAAGGGACCTCCAGCAGGCAATTTTCTGGCCATTGTAGTAGGTGCGGCCGTTATCAATGCGCTGGACATGGTTGAGGATGTCGGTGGAGCGACCGCCCAGGCTGCTGCACTGTGAGCTCCCACGGCAGTTGATGCCCAAAGCTGAGGCGCCAAGAATCATGCCAGAGACGAGGACGGTGGAAAGATACATGGTCTTTTACTGCCAAGGATCTTTTTAGTATTAAAATATCCCAAAAGGACTTGTAATGCCTCGGAACGACAAACCTTGATGCTGAACGTTGGAACTTCGTTTGGATGCCTTTTTTTTTAGTCTTTTCAATCTGGAAACAGTAGTGATGATGGGATTGAATAGATTTTGAGAAGTATACGGCGCAATCTAGCTTTTTAATAGTCTTTCTGTGTTATGAACAATAGAGCGGTTGCTGGGTCGAATCATGTCAGCCGCCATTTTCAACTTGAGAATCCACGCGGTGGAATGCTTAGCTCATAGAAAGTAGTGGTGAAATCATGATTTCATTGACTGAGAGTTGCCTTGGCATAATTTCTCTCAGCTGCATTTGGCAATATCTTTGATGATTCCTCATACTTAGCTCTTGTCTACCTGGAAACTGGCCACCGAGTCTAGACCGGCCCTCTTGTCGACATTGAAGTGGGGGGAGATTACCCCGTAAGGTAATGCGTGAGGGACTTGAGCGACAACGACCAGCGCAAAACATATTCATATTGGCTGCAAAAACAGCCAGGGATAAACGGAAGGCAGGTAATTTAGTGAGGGTGGTTGTGTCAGCAATCTAGAGTGGCGAATTTTACACACCCCGTTTTGAAAAAAACCACATCAGCACATACCTAACTAGGACTTTCAGAGCTCGAAAGGTGGGGGCGGGCACAAGTAGTTTTGTGTCTAGTCCGCGTTGCCGTCTGGGTCGGCTTGTCTTTATCCTGCGGTCCCGCGATATTGTCTAATGCGCCGATGACAGCACCGTCTACTCGGTACTCCGTGCTCCGTAGCGGTACTTTACTTAGTAGTATGGGCGAGTTCTTTACCCAACATTAAGTCTCGAGTTGTAGTCTATTTCTTGCTAAACAATAGGGATTTGTAAATCTACCATGAGTCGTGTCATGGCCAACAAAAGTTCCGTCACAGTGCCACCTAGTTCAAGTAGCTGGCTTACCAATTAACCAAGTTGGAGAAATCAAAGGCCAATTTCTCAGCGTGGCAGTATTAACGGGCGAAATAAGCTTTCTAGCTCTACCAATACTGCCAGCAATACCATCATGAAACCACGGCCAACAATACCAGTACCAACATGACTAACAACGCTATTAATACGAACATGTATTAATTTTTTCCTACATAATATATTTGTAACTTTTTAGTTATGTTTTATGAGAGCCTTGCTCAACTCTGCTTTAACGGCTACTATATATATCTTTCAATGTAATTCAAGTTACTGTTTTTTCATGTGGGAAGCAATGATGCAAAACAGCGCATTTTAGGTTGCGCGACAGCGATACTCAGGTAAATAATTAAGTGGTCTGTTGGTCTTGTCCTCTTGTGGTTAATCTATACATAACCCGCACGCCAACTACGGCAATTGAGCCTATTTCCTTATGTATTTGTCTAGACATGCATGCCGACTGCCGACACTTGATAGTACCCAAAAATGGACCTGTCTTAAGCTTAACGCCACGCCAGTGTATAAGGTGACGCCACAATAATAATTTAAACGAAGGCAAGTGCCAGAGTAACAACATGGTGCTCATCCGTGACGTATAACAGCCTCTAAATGATGCCTTGGTGTGGGTAGCACAAGTCGTCCGAAGATGGAAGTGAACGCCGCCAGCGCCAATATGCCAGGTCTGGCTCAAGGTCCATCAGGGTGGGCTAAATACACGCCCCACTATGAATAATGCTACTAGTGTATTGGCAACTTCTGGCCTTTCCATTATTCTGGCGGAAAGGACAGCCTGTAGATCACAATGTGGCAAGCCGCCACTTGTGACGGCCGGAAGACCATAAATGACAGCGCTATGGCGACTATCTAGATAGAACAATCAACAACTATTGTACTACTTCTTGCTACATACTATGACAGCGAGGAACGTAGCAGTGACGAATCCTGCTGGCTATCTTGATAGTTAGGAGCAGCGTATCGCTAATTCTAGCGATAACCCGGTTATTCTTGACACCTAGCAAGTCATAACGAGAGGACCCTTTGAGGTCTGGCAGGTGTATACCCACGACTGGCCGGGCTACGTGTGGTGGCTAACGGACTTTCTCCGGACCACGTGGCAACTCGTGTTCTCTAACCCGACTCATGTTAGGTTTTACAGTGAAAGGCAGTCCCTGTTAATTACCTGCCGCTATCACAAAGCTGAATATAATGTTGCCCCGTGCAGAAATAGGGGTTTATTTCATATATTCATACTGAATGGCTCATCTGATCTGAATGCATCATCAGTGCTATGTATATAAACCAATACAGTAAATCAAGTCACCAGATCTGCCAGCTAAATTATCCACCATCTTAGCCCTGAAGAAATTATCTACGCTCCTCCGCGGCATATTGCGAAAATATTGCCATGGCCTTGGCCCACACTTTCTCCATATCATACCGATGCCGATATTGAACAATATGTAGCATACCACCAACGTATCTTCGTCTGTTATTTCTGTACTACTAATCCGATGGCGTCCTTGTATTATCCCTATTATAGCAGTCTGGAAGAGGCAGATAGAAGACGGACAGGGATTCGGACCACTTGGTATACGACGGGTTAAAAGTGGAACTTGCGGCACTTTGCTGCTAGAAATAGATGGACGTAACCACTTGTGATTCTAACAGATGAATTGCTACATCATACGTTGCAACCGGGCGCGTTTTGACTGGGCCAGGAATATTCTGCTGGCTGGCATGGGAGTCCCGGTGTGCCTTGGCGTTGTCTAATTATACTCGCCGCGACGGATAGGACTCTGCCCAATGCAACGAGATGACGGGTTTTTGGTGGCAAGATAATGGACCTGGAGTCCTGTTCCATTTCTGAGCAACGTCCATCAATCTAATTTACGGCGGTTCCCCAGCCACCTGCTTGTTGCTCTATTCCCGTTGCTGGCAGTTCCAAAGTGCCCTCAAATACAGGTGTCAGCGGATCCGAGGCATTGTTTTCCCCATACACCACCCAAATTAGCACTGTCAGTAAATCCAGACACGACATTATTGTTCAGGCACTTGTTGTACACCTGTAAGGCAGCAGGAAACAAGTCGCTGTAAGTGGCTCCAGTATCGCGAAGGTTTTGGGTAAAACCAACGCAACACCTGCCCTGTCGAGTGCCGAGGTCGTGGCAGATACTTCTCAAGCTGCCCGGGATATGAATGTTTGAGAATTTTGAGTTTTTGAATGATTTGATAAGGTCCAAGCAGATGTCCGCTCGAGCGAGAGTGCCCGAGTCGGGGGTGCAAATTGCAACATTATCGCCACCTCGCTTTTTAAGTTCCATTGGCATGACATTGGGTGTAACATCTTTGTAGCCATACCTAATTGAGGTACTGGAGTTAAGTTTTAGAAAGCTTCAAGGCGAAAGGGGGCACAATACATTGTAAGTTTGATGCGTCCAACTTGGACAACATCGATGAGCTCGTACTTGGGCACAGCATTGCCGTCCTCGAGAGTTGGCACAGCTGCTCCGCTGCAAAACGATACAAAGAGTGTGAGAGCGGCACCCAAGGGAATACTGTTAAATTTCATCACGAAAGTAAAAAGTTCGAGTCCGTATATAAGTACAGTAATGAAACGAGGTTGTGGTAGATGGTGACGGGTTGTATTAGAGATATTAGAGATATTTATATTTAAGACACCATGCTAACTGAGCGCAAAATTTGTGAAACCTGCAGGTAGACCATTTAGTGAGCCTTCTTGGAGAGTCCCTTTATGTAACTGATACTAGTCGTTGGTAGTTAATCTCTGCGTATGGTTTTGTGGCGTATGATGTTATGGCTCATCGCCTTTCCTTAGTTATGATAGCGCGTTGCAATTGGTCGTATGCCTGTTTCCCATCCCGCGCCATGCCAACGCGTAACACGGCGTACTCTGTGTGGATGAAAAGATTTTCATAAGCCCTAGCACTTTCAGGATATCGTGTGGTCCAGGAGTGGATATGGAAGTCTCGTATACGGAAAACGTGGGTTCAGCCAGGGGTAAGGGTATAAGACCGGCATGAGGCACTCTGACACAGGAAGTCAAACGAATGTGCACTTTGCACAGTCGCAAAGTAACCAAAGTGCTCCTTTTACTCGAAAAATGCCAATTATGCATTAGTATACCGGTTACCCCAAGATGCAAAATATAAATCAGCAAAGACAGGCAGCCAAAATCGAGAATCCATATGTTCGATGTTCCCACACTAACATTTAGCTAACCAGATTGCACTACTAATATCAACACTGATGCCAACTTGCCTACTGGGTCCTAGGCATTTTGTGGCATTTTACTATTACTGATAGCCCATCCGTTTACTTTTATCAGGAAGATGAGTTTTGCAAATACCCTTTAAAATAGCAGCATCAATAATTAGATGTCACAAATGCCCTGGCCACGGGCAAAGGAAGCGGGGCTAAAATTCCAGCTCGCTGTATATCATTAGCCTCGTATATCCGGTTATAAAAGGAGCGTGACTTACTAGGAATGCTATCCATGGGCTGAAGGTTGCCAGCGGACCAATAGTAATAGTCATCAGTGCGGAAGTCGGATACAGAGTTTGGCGGGCAAGTGTTTTTGAACTGGGTGTAACGGTCGTCGTGCATGCTATGATGCCACTTGCTCACAAATACACGGGCGTGGTTCTGGTAGAGCTCGCCGAGCGCAAGTTGGTCACCTGCATTATAGAAAGTGTTCTGAATGTCGCCCCATTGCTTAGATGGGTGGCTTCCATCCTGCTCAAAAATCATTCTGTTCCTGTAGAAAGTCTGGCCATTGTCATTCGAGCCCCAGACCACAATCACCCACTCAATGTCATGCCGATGACCAGTGTCCTAGTCTTATATTAGTACGAGTAAGAATTATATAGTATAGTAAAAGCACCTTGGTAAAGTAGATGTTATAGGCAATGCGAAACTCAGTTTGGCTGCAGCGACGAAGATCCCAGTATGTAGGGAAGGACCACAGGGCAGTATTTGGGCCAGTCCAGTTTGGTTGGCCAGGACAGTTATTGTTCAGCTTGTCGATATTGCAATTGTCGGGGGCATTTCCACCATTTTGGGCACCATTGACACTGGCAGAGCTGGGCAAGCAAGTTCCAGTAGGGAAATTCCACTGACTATAGACGTTGATTAGATATATACCAAGAAATAGATGGAAATATCACTCACGGGGATGCGGATGAAGCCGCACCAAGCGGGTCGTTATAGAAATAGCTGACATCGTAGGTGTCATTCGCGAAGACACCCGCCACAAGGGCTGCGAAGAAGAGTTTACAAAACATTGTTGACAGCTTGGTAATTGGTGTGGAAGGGAAGCTCAAGACACTAAAGATATTATTGAGGTGATGGATTGTAAAATATCTAAAGGGTAGGAATAGAACGCCTTTATACTTCCTTCAACAATACCGTTAACAGTCCATGATATAAGAATGGCCGGGAAAGTTGTACTAGTCTCGGAGGATTGTTGACTGGTCGGCAGCCCTGCGTGTAGTCCGCAGACCGGGAGTTCGTCTATAACAGAATGCACTAGCCGTGCTCCATTTTATACACTATTATAGTATTGATTCCATTTTAGTTTATTCCTAGCCTCATATAAGCTGGGTAGACCTAGGCGCTTACTGAATTGTAAATTACCGAGCCGTGGCCACCACGTGCTCCTGCACACCTACAACGGCCCGGTGGCGCACATTGAGCACAAACGAGCCGGGTGCAGCCAAATGCGTTCTTGATGGTCGCTAATTACAGTGGTGGCGATACGATTCTGCAAGCAGCCCAGTTTCTAGAGTTGGCGATGCACAAGAAGCAGATGCAGCCAACAGTGAGTGGCGTGAATACAAGCTACGGTGGCTTAAATTGTCTATTCTTTTTCATAATTCAGAATAGGAGTCCTCATATACCATGTACCAATGGTGAATACTCAGAAATGGCGCTGGCAAACTTCTGACGCCGACTTTCGCTGCCAAAAGCGGTTGACGGAGAGAAGCGCAGCTAGCGCACGCACTGGCCAGGCTGCTGGCACCGTGATGGTTATTTCGTGGCGCGCAATGGCTGATTAGTTCTATGAAATGAATGAACGAGATCAAAGATGGCGTTCAACTACTAACAAGGTGTGAAGTGAAAGTTTTATACCCATGTCAGGTACCTGTTTCTCTATGATAGGGCTTTGGCGACACGTAGTGTGGTAGTCCGCGGTGACTGGATAATCCCGATCCATTAAATCCGAGGGAGCCAATGGTCGAGACGTGCCATTCGCGGTGAATACTGCACGTATATTGTCCTGAAACCCATGCAGACCAAAGAGCACAGCGCAAGGCATGTTGATGCGCATTTTATACCATTAAACAGAAAATGTTACACCCACGAGCGCCATCTACTACTTGGCATACTATGCCAACAAGTAATCTCCGTTCTCCGCGTCGGCATCGGGGAGTAAAACTACCCACGCCGGCTACAGCATCCATAAAGGAAACAACTATGGGCTATTTCAGAATATTTGTGGATGCTTTATTAATGAATTAAAATCGAAGAATAAGATGCCATAGCTCACACAATAACAAGAATATTACACTGGTCAAGAAATCACCCTATATCTTGATCTCTTGTAGCATTTTTGAAGCCCGCTCTATTATCAACAACACACACAAAAAAGTATCTTTGTCTTGTGTTTCGATAAGAAACAAGCATATAATTAGAATTCTACTCTCTGGTGTGCCTGTAACTTTTTTTGCTAGGCGTGGCTTTGTTTTGGTCTTTCTAGGCTGGACCCTGCATCAAGCTGACTTCGATCCTACATACTTCCAAAATCCGTCCCCTCAGAAGGATGCCGTCGGGTATTTACGTCGGGTACTCGGATCCGAGAAACTCACCATTTGACCCCTCATCAAGTTACACAACTTCTATAATATGTAGCCTGAATTACCGGATGACACTCTGGGGTAGATCTTCCTTCACTTTTGCCTCTTTCGGCAGGTAGTTGCCATCTTGCGGGGAAGCGAACCAGTAGGTGGATGCTGACACCGTCAATCTCCCTGCTTTAGTAGCTCAATGCAGACAGTGATTAGTGATTGTCGGCAGTCCGTCCCCTGTGCTAGGAGGAAGCCAATGCAACCAACCCATGTACGTCTTTAATTGAGGCGGGCATGACGACGTGGTACATGGTATAAGGCATGGCATAGTTCCGACGGTATTCCACCTCGCATAAAGTGGCGTGTCCGGCGGCATTAATCTTGTATTCCTGTAGTATAAAAGGCCCAACCACAGCAACACCGCATTAATTCATGTCACGGCCAAGCGAACGATTGGGGACTACACCACGATGCTTCCGGCTCTAGTTTTATGGTCCGCTCTGCCAGCTGCAGTCAGTGCGGCGCCGAGCGTGTTTGACTACATCAACAACTTTATTGGTACTATAAATGGAGGTTAGTAAATTAAAGTGCTGTTTCATGTATGAGATGCTCAACCATCATAGGGCATGTATTTGCCGGCGCAACCCTACCTTTTGGAATGGCCAAGGCCGTTGCGGACTCCGTCAATGACAACGCAGCCGGATATGCCTCAGATGGCGGGTATAGTAAGTAGAGTCTAATTTGACTGGTATGATTTAGCGCAGTTACTAGTTAAGCTAATGTTTGTTAACGCAGTTACGGGATTTTCTCACATGCATGATAGTGGCACAGGTGGTGTACGATGACATCTCAATCCGGCCGGCCATATCGCACAATGTACTGACGATTGAGTAGGGAGCATCGCTTGGGAACTTTCCATTATTCCCTCAGAGCGGTTGCAGAGGTGGCATATTGAACAATTGCTATTTCACTAAGCCTCTCCGAACCAGCTCACCAATCGACAACACGGCAAAGGGCGCTCCTGGCTACTTTTCCATTACCCTGAATACCTCTATAGTCGTGGAAATTACTGTATCCGAGAGAACTGTACTCCATCGGATGACCTTTCCCGAGGCCCCTGTTCCGATGAAAGGTGGTGGAACGACTGGTGAATTGTCGATTCCATATGAACCTCTAGTCTTGATTGATCTGTCAGACTTGCAGGACTCGCGCAGCCGCGGCAATGTCAGCGTCGATACAAAATCAGGTAGAATTACTGGAAGTGGCACGTTCAATCCTTCATTTGGCCAGGGCACCTACACCGCATTTTTCTGTGCCGACTTTAAGGGTGCCCCCATCAAGGACACGGGTATCTTCCAAAACACGAGGGCAAGCACCGACTACAAACAACTGCGCACTCAGACATCCACCATTGACGGCCCTCCAATCCCAGCCGGAGCGTTTGTTCAATTCCAAAAACCAAGTGCAAATCAAATTTTGGCCAGAGTAGGACTATCATTTATAAACGAGGACCAGGCTTGTGCCAACGCCGAGAAGGAAATCCCTGGCTTTGACTTTGACAAGACACGTTCGGATGCAGAAACTGCATGGGCAAAGAAGCTTAGCGCAGTCAGTGTCGATGCGACCAGTGTCAGCACGTCCACTCAGACCACTTTCTGGTCTGGGATGTATCGGACAATGATGTCGCCACAGGACTACACTGGAGAAAACCCACTTTGGCACAGCACAGAGCCATGTAAGTCTGCGGTAATGTGTGATCTGTCTGGTCCTTAGCTAACCTAGAGCTTTGCTCAGATTATGACTCGTACTACTGCATCTGGGATTCCTATCGAAGCCTTCATCCGTTGCTGACCTTGATCGATCCTGTCAGCCAAGCTCGCATGGTTCGGTCGCTAATTGACATTTATCGACATGAAGGCTGGCTTCCAGATTGTCGTATGAGCCTGTGCAAGGGCTGGACCCAAGGCGGCAGCAACGCCGATGTGGTATTGGTTGATGCATATCTGAAAGGCCTCCATAACGGAATCGATTGGGCTACAGCTTATGAAGCCGTAACCAACGACGCAGAGAGTAATTCCTCCATCTACATTCCGCATACTGCTGTACAAGCTGACACTTGTGTTTTAGACGAACCCTCGAACTGGGCAGTTGAAGGGCGAGGCGGTCTGAACAGCTGGAAGAGCCTAGGTTATATCCCAACAGATGACTTTGACCCAGTTGGTAAGCAATTATTGACATTTTTATGCCATTTTATTCTGTGCTAATCCCTATGTACACCAGGAACCGGGATATTTACCCGTTCCATATCGAGGACGGTAGAATATGCATACAATGACTTCTGCATCAGCCAGATGGCCCAATCGCTTGGCAAGGCAGAGGATGCGGAAAAGTATCGCAAGCGCTCACGAAACTGGTCCAACATGTTTAACCCAAAGCAAAATTCCTATATATACCTGACAGGGAGCAACGGCGAGGTGAATTATGTTGACAGCGGCTTCACGGGCTTCCTCCAACCTCGCTACCTGAATGGCACGTACGGATATCAGGATGCCATGATGTGTGCCCCGATGTACTCAGACACTGGCTGTTTTCTACTCCAAAACGGCCGAGAGGTAACTCATCCGTCTACCTGTAGGCATTATCTTTGGAAGGGATAAAATTACTAATTTGTTTGAAGACATACGAAGGAAGTATCTGGCTGTACACCTTTTACGCCCCGCATGATATGGCCGCCTTGATCGAGACCCTCGGTGGAAGTGACGCATTTGTCAAGCGACTCCAATTCTTGCTTGACACCCCAAAGTTACTATACACGGGTGACGAGCAGGCCTTTCACATCCCTTTTCTATTCCATTACGCCGGCCGTCCGGCCCTATCGGCGCGCTATGCGCATCAGTACATCCCTGCTCAATTCAACGATACAGTTGGCGGTGTAAGTGGTGGAACAGATAGATCCATTTGAAGTCTCAAGCTGACGATTCACTCTCCATTATAGATTCCAGGAAATGATGATTCTGGGGCCATGTCCTCGTTTAGCAGCCTTGTGATGATGGGTCTCTGGCCAATCCCCGGCCAGGACGTGTATCTGATTCTGCCGCCCTTCTTTCCGGAAGTCAACATCACCAATGGCATTACAGGAAAGATTGCCACAATCAGAAACGTCAATTTCGACAGCAATTATGAGAATATATACATTCAAAGTGCAAAATTGAATGGGAAAGAGTATACTAAGAATTGGATATCGCATAGTCTCTTTAGTGATGGCGGTGTCTTGGAATTAACACTGGGCAAAAATGAAAGCACATGGGGTACTGGTTCGGGGGACATACCACCAAGCCTGGAAGCAACGCTTGAGTAACATGGATCCAGATACTATACTAATTATAGCTAGGCGATTGAGCAGAATTTCTGTCGCCTAGCTGAGCCGCACTAGTTCTGGCTGTGGCGGTGACCCTGGTTCTAGGTAGCCGAAAGTTGCAGAAAAATCCAAAGACGATCGAGGATGAGCTGCAATCAGCTTACAAATTTCAGGCGTTAATTCCAAACTAGTGAAATATATTTCAGGAATAATAGGAATAATATTCGAGTAATCTCCGAATAATGAAAATGACCAATGCGCACCTGCGCTTTGTAGGATCTACCGCGGCCTTTTTCCTTTACGGCTTCTGGGGGCTGCACCCGGACGGCGTTGAAACGACCAAACCGGCCTCCGTGGTAAAATACAGGTCAAGGTTGCTTTTATTTGACGAGATCCGCTACTGTTCGTCTGTGGAGGCAACTTGGGGCATGAGCAAGACAGCCTTTCACGACATTATTAGAAACAGATCACGGTGGCGTCGCTTTGCCCGACAATTACGTTCGACCCACAATGTCAGCCGCTGCAATAGTGCTAAATAGACAGGTAGATATTTGCACCATTTGTTTCCGTCACTACGAAATTCATTTACTCCCTCTATACATATATTTGCAACGATGAAGGGTCAACGCTCTGCATGAAATATGAGTGGGCTAGATTGGACACAAGCATTTATATCAATGCATAATCTCCATTGTTTCGTTTGTGTATAACTAGATTCGTACCTCATGGGACAGGGACGGTCCGCAGCGCACTAAACATCCACTATTGGAGGCCAACGTGCCAACTACTACATCGGACGCAGAGTGAATGGTACGATCCATGGTCACTTGCTGTTTGCCAATCATCATTCCGTCTGATACCCGTGGAATAGTCACATTCTGGAATCGCCATTGTACCACCAACCACTATCCAGGCGGATATTTATCGAGACTTGCAGTATGCTTCGAGACTGCAAACACTTGCACAGAAGCCCCCTGTATTTGTTAGTCTGACAATCTATTATGTTCTTTTTATTGACTTACATGCGCTATTTGTCAAGTAGTTAGCAAATTTCAAGTTCAGAAAGGAATATTACGACTTACAAAGTTGATGAGAAGCCTTGCCGAGCAAGGTTGAAGAGACATGCCAGACACGCGGGGTCATCGGCACGTGCTATCTCACAGTCAGTTCTGTATTGAACTCATAATTAAAGGGCAATACCTTCGACCAAACTAGTCTTGCCATCCAAATCACTAACGGGCATGGAAAAGGCAGCAGGGAGGAAACACCCAAGAATCAGAGTGCTAGGACGCATTTTTGCTAGGTTAATGAAAGGTGTTGCTTTAATGGTAGAGAGAAGTCGTCAATTTGTGCTAGTAGTATAATGCTCTGTGTTTGCTGGTGGTTGTGAGTAAATAAAATCGTGGCAACTGGCCCAAATTGAGTGAGGTGGCCTGCAATATATATTTTGGTTGATTCAACTGTGGAACTTTAGCAGGTAAGCTCTTTACAACAAAACTGTAAGTCGCAAAAGTATTTCCTTATTTTTAGTATACAAAACTAAATTTAGCCGTATCCTGTACAGAGTGAGCTGAGCTCAAATGCTCAGAATAATCCGGGAGTAATCGGCAAGCTTGAGTCATGTTGTCCAAGGCCCACTAGTGCCTGTAATCTCAACGGTTTCATTATAACACCTTATGCTGACGGGGAGTGTGATCGTCAAGGTGGCTGTTGCGGTAGCCTGCTTATGGGACTGATCAGCACAATGAGCCTTGGGTGACCGGATGCGGACCGCCAGCCAACGAGCTGGGCGACAGCAGCCTACCGTGGATACAGAGGCAAACATCGTGATAGTTGCCCTATTTACATTTCCCTATCTTTTCGTTTTGTGTATCTGGATTAATTCCTCCTTTCCTAATAGTAGTTCGAACCAAGCTACACCTGCATAATCACTGAGAGAAGCCCTCTCAATTCCGCGCAACATAACACCAGAATGTTTTGTTGAACCAACAGTGGCCAGATCCGGAGCTGTCCTACTATGGGTTGTGTCCCACCAATAGGTCAAAATCCCACTATAAACTTCAATGAGTAAAGGACGCACCAGGCCCAAAGCGGTTGTTGGTCATTTTTCTCGACACCTACTGTGGCTTTGCCGATCTGGGGACTTCAGCCAGTCAGCCGAGAGAGCGGGACTGCGGCAAGCCAGAGCTATGCGAATGACTCGGAACTACCCGTAGTTAGCATCATTCACATCCCTGATCAGCATGATTTATGGGGTGGTAATACCGTAGCCTTGGTTTAAGCGTCTACTTTTTGCCGCCCGCTCGTCATATCTCGGTCCTTTCGGATGCAGAATGGCGTTTCTGGGCTAATGATCACTCATCGCACTGGAGCAAGTACGCAAAATAGCACTCGTTGTGGCCCATGCAGCTTACGCATCGCGTTAATTTTACATATGCCGAGTGGCACTTACTCGGAACAAGTAGCGAACCACGGATCCCATCCCAGCAGTTGAGTTTATACGGAGGCATCACATTCCAAAGTAGAGCTCCAGTAAGCAAGTGAAACTATTTTTGGATTAATATCTATATTTTTAGCGATGAGTAATGAGGTTTTTCTTTGCGTAAACTTACATTACGCTGAGTCGTGTATTGCCATTACTCTTCTCCCACAAAGGCAGACACATATATAGCATGGACCAGGCCCAGAATCTATAAGCTCTTTGGCTGCCATCACAAACTTCAGCAACCTTTTCTTGCCATACAGACCACATTCAAACCCATTTTTCCTTGTCATTTATTTCGAAATGAAAGCCATCAGCTTCCTACTCCTCGGGGCCTCCATCCCAGCCGTACTCGCAACCGCGCAAGTTTCTTGCGTTCAAACCAGCCACTGCACGGACGGCAACGAGTACGTCCTAGTGGGCACAGATATTGCCGACGGGTCTGAGCCCAGCATTTGCGGCAGCATCGACTCAACGCTAAAGACGGCAATCAAGAACAACGGCGGCTCGGTCATTCTTCGCAGTAATGACTGCAGCACGCAGAGACAGAGCGGGGATGAGAGTGTTATGCTCGTCTTTTTGAAAATGGACAAGCAGTCGCCGACCTTCCAGTCAAGCTTGCTGACGGGTGCCGTCAACACCGCGTTTGGAGGCTCGGGTGTTTCTTATTCCGCGTGCGACGTGTCTAGACTGCCAGCCTAGAGGAGTGAGCGTCACGCGGGATTTCTGAGATGCCTCGTCAGACAGGCGATGGAGCAGTTTGGATTACACTAGCGCCTGAGAAGGATCTGAACAGTTTTGTGGTTTGGAGGTACGCCGTCTTGGTCGAAGGGTACTTATTACGCAGTATACTGTGCCGTCTACTGCCGCTCTCATGGACTGTTTCTGTTGTTGATCATCTTTGTCTTACCGCTGCAACTCTCTTGCCTTTTGGTCAGTTATATATTAGAAGTTAGCCTCCAGATTAAGGTTCAGAATCACTTTCTTTGCGCATATGAGCCCCTGTCTGTGGAATTGAGTCTTTTTAATGGTATCCGTAGCCATGTTAACACTCGGTTAACTGTTGGTATGATCACAAGTAGTTACAAGGCACGGAGGAATTCCTCCTCTATATGCAGGAATTGAAAGGCAGGCAAGAGCAAAAAGCGAAAAACCAAACAGGAAAACTTCTCTATAGCTGTCGTGATGCTCTCGTATCCAGGGAGGCTGCCGTCGGGCGTCGCTGGATACGCTGCTTGACTCGAGTCAGCAGTCACAACAAAAACTGTACCAACTGAAATCGTTTATGTGGTCCTTTTGTGGGCCGAACCATATCCATCACCATATACATTATGGAGCATTATCAAAGTCAAATGGCCTGGCGTTGTCGACTGGCAGCAGCCAATTCAATGACTTGCAGCTCAGGCTGCCACGGCAATCATTGCGCATATAGATTATAGCAGTATATTTCCGTAGCGATTCAATATTATTATGGTACTAATTACGCGATTGACGTCGAATTTAGGGTCATATCGCAGAACGAGACAATGCCAAAAGACACAAGGGTGTGTAATGTACACACCTCGGTAGCGAAGCTCACTGAAACAAAGCATTTTACATCACTACGAGCTAGCGTTCCATGTCAATGAGGACAGCTGTGAATAATGCCCATGGGGCCATTGCCGCACGGACCAAAATTGTGTAATTTCATGGGGAGCACCACACGGATCGGGCCCGCGTGGGCCGCGTGGGTTGGTGGCTGAGCACGGACGAAATACGTCTGTGTCTTCAATTTATCGAGGACCCTTGGTACTATAATAAATAAGCGTTTGAAAGCTAAATCCAATTTGCCAGCTTTATCAGAATGGCCAGGACTCAGTCCTAAATTAACACATACAATTAACACACCAGTCTGGCCAACATCTGCTTCCCTATATCTTGCTACCGCCATCCGGCACACTCTCTATAAATATCCAATGTCCGCGCCTTATTCCTTGTTCTACAGTAGCTGTATACTTTAAAGAGCTTAAAGGTGAATCAATTCACACTCTACATTTCATCTTTCGTTGACGGGTAACTTCTCGACACTTGGATGTATTGGAAGTGAGGTCGATGTGGGGAGGTGGGTATCGATCAATATTGATAAGGATTGTGCATATATAGAAGTACTGTAAAATTTCCAACGTGTGATTAGGAAACTAGTGAACTTTGGGACTGCATCCAATACCTCGATACGGAGGATACGACGGAAGACGAACGACTCTGTGAGCACAGATCAAGTTAAATATTTGCGTGTTTAGCTATAGACATCTATGTACCTAATTGTTTTTGTATGTATAAGGAAAATTTTATATGTAAAAAGAAGGGCAGAGGGTGTTTTATGTACAATCAGACGTATGTACAAGTTTGGGTCGTCCATGCAGGGATCATTCAGCTCCCGTTCATGGACTCTCCCATGTCTGAAATCACTTTGCAAGATGTTTTGTTTCCCAACTTAGATGGTCCAAGTGGCACCACGGATAAGAGAGCCGTCGTTGTCGTGGCCGCCAAAGGCAGTCCAGATGTCGAGGCAGGTGTCGATGGAGTTGTCGACGCTCAGGTTGCGGTCAGCAACAATGGCAGTCTTGGTGACGCCATTCTTGGTAATCTTGATGGTCTTGCCGCAGAGGGTGTTGTGCTGGGCAGAGCCAAACTTGTCAAAGACGCCAGCGGGCATGGCGACAAAGGAGGCACCCTGGTTGACGTTCTTGAAGTAGGTGGAGATGCCGCAGGCACCAGCATCCCGGAGAATGTGGTGGCAGCGGGTGGCATCACCAAAGGCGAAGATGGAGATGTTTTGGTTCTTGCCAGAGGTAACGGCGGCGGCGCGGTCCTCCACAGCGGGAGCAGCCGAGACGGTGAGAGCCAGAGCGGCGACGAGGGAGGCAACGGAGAACTGCATTTTTGCTGTTTGGTTGTTTTTTGAGTGTATCAAAGTAGATGTGATTGTGAGAGAGTGTGTATTGAGTAGAAGAGGACTGTTTGAATTGTTGATGCTATTACAAGGCTGCTTTGAAAGGGAACATCAGTCTCCTTTTATACGCAAAAACTTGAGTCCGTCGAAATATAGACCAGGTTCCTTCGGACGAACCAAGGGTCCGTTTCACAAGACATTTTGCCAGGACAAGGCTTCTGCCATGGTTGATTCCAACTAGGAAGCCGCCGGTGTCTTCAGCAAGACCGAAAGCGTACAGTTGCGGCTGATTTTAGAGTAAGCACCTTTACAGAATAGGCAAAGCCACTCCGTGCTTTGAGACGCTATTGGCGGGATAAAACACACTAGATACAATGCTAGCCAGGGGAAAGCATGTACTAGATTGAGAGGTCCCCGTGCGCCATTCGCGCACTCCGATGGTGGCATTCTTTAGCGGATGGATCCGTGACCCCCATTCCGTCCCTCACCGTCCATGGAGTCTCGGCCGTGGACCCGGATACAGACTGCGTCAGCGTCAGCCCAGTGGGCTCGGCGGATTTCCACGTTGATAAATGATAGGTGCCGGCCTTTTTTAATATGATAAATGACACATAAACGGTGGATGATTCCATGGTAGATTATTAATCCATGATGGCCGTTACTTGACGGACAGGTTTCATGGAGATGATGCACTGTAGTATTGCCAAGTGCTGAAATAAGAGTAGATTCATGCTGCCAAGGTATGTTTTGAATTATTGACATGGTCAATATAGCATAGACGGTGGCTGATCGGCATCAAGATACATGCTTAATCGAGACGGCATAATCCATATCGCAGCAGCTCTCCGCCACACATTAGTGTGTGTGGTGTGAGATGGTTCGTAACCACCATGCCGTTTACTGGCATGTCGGCAGTTGTTCTCTTTCTGTCGTCCCGTAGTCTACCGACATCGGTTAGACCGTAAATGGAAGAGCGATTTCGCGACATGTCCGTTCCGTACCGCAGCCATTAGACTTTTGACCGAGCATATCCGATTACCGAAATGGTTGCATGCAATGCCGTAATCGGTGCACATGCCTGAGATCAAATGGCCAAAACTATAAACGGGTACCTGCCGAACCCCTGGAAGGGCTGGTGGTGCCGCCCTCTTTCGAGGTGCCGAGAGGGGGGTTGGTTACCCCAGATTTGTTTAAAAGGTGCGCATCCAGCGAACCAATCAGTTGCGGAGATTTCCACGTGCTGTCAGACATGGGTAAATCCCGACAGAATACACAGTTTTATGCCCAAATCGGCCGCCGTACGGTGCTGACAAGTCGGCCGGACACGGGGCGGGCCAAAACCCATCTGGGAGAGAGATATATTTTACGCTTATGGCGGCGGAGACTTTAAGCCACGCCGCTCATGGCGCCGTTCACGCCAACGTTTTATCTGTTAACTAGGGTTTTAAGAGCCGATAACGCCATTGTGCATGGGTTGCGCGCTCGAACCAGTGGCAATCGAGAAGTTCGTGGCGCCATCCAGCCGGGTACATTGACACCCGACTTTGAAACCCTCTTTGCACACTGTTTGCACACACTGTCTCAATCCCTCTGTGGAGCCCCCTGTTGACGGGAACTTTTGTGTAACTAGCCAAAAACAGGCCAACACGGACATGTTCCTCGCAGGGAGCGGGATGACAGAGTGTCAGATTGAGAGCGAGCTGGGTGGGCCTGAGGATAATCCCGGCTCCCCCAGAGTTGCTTTACAAAGCGTTATTTGTGCCATCAATAACAGTGGGTTCGTCAACGCACAGCGTTTCTTGTCCTTTGGAATCCTGTGGTGGCGTGGTCGGCTCGGCGACAAGGTTCTTTGGCCGGCCAGTTTCTTATTGATCAGCCCTAGGCGGCTCGCTGTTGTCTTCCCTTTTCGGGTTACTGTAAAGATGAAGGACGCTTCGAACAGCACGAGCAAACCATCCCACGTAGCATTTGTATTATTTGTAGCATTCATGGTTTTGGTGGCCTTTTCCCATGACCTCAGAGATTTTGTGGTGTTGACAGAGCCAGCAATCTGTTTATTGGTGGGTAGCAATCCATGTATTGGAACTCGGCCTCTCCGTTGGTGGCGGGAGGACTGTGGCTGACGATGTAACAATGGGAAGAGTCCACTGTCCACAAGTGTCAAAAATCGACTTCAATATTGCAGGACAGGCCTGTCGATGGTAGCCAGAGTCCACTGTGGTCGAGAATCGATTCCATTCATCGCAAGACCATACTGTCGATGGGATACGAGAGACCGGTGCCGCTGGAACTGGCCTCGGTAGTTGTAGTTTGATATTGTCAATGGAACAATGAGAGTCCACTCAGGAGGCAAAGTTTGCCGAGTGCTACAACAGAACATCCATGATGATATAGCACTATGCATTAAAGAATCTCTAGAAATGTATAAGTATTGCACTGTAGTCTTGACGATGGGTTTGCTGCCGTTCTCTTCAGACTCGTTCTCTTGAACCAAGATCTCTGTTGACCAAAGACCTTTACACATTCCTTATTTTGCCTTGACACTCATTGAAAGTGATTCTCTCCTTTACACTCCTTCGAGTTCATTCACTTCTTTATCAACATATTCAAAATGTTTGCCCTCGGTGTCCTTACTGCCGCTCTCGCCGCCGTGGCCAGCGCCGTGCCTCTGGAATCTCGCTTCGCCAACACGTACAAGTTCTACAAGGGCGACGGCTCCGCCAAGGCGGGCTGGCCTGCGGTCTCGGCCTGGGGCTCCTTTGACCAGATGTGGAACGCCAACCTGCCTCTCATCCAGCAGGCGTGCGCCAACAACGGCGGCGCGGCCAACAACTCGCCCACGGAGACGGCCAACCTCAAGAGCGCCATCAACAGCGTCTCTGGCCAGACGGGCGTGGATGCGCGCTTCATCCTCGCCATTGTCATGCAGGAGTCCAAGGGCTGCGTGCGCATCCGGACGACGGTGAGCCCCGACGGGACGGTGCGTAACCCGGGCCTCATGCAGTCGCACAACGGGTCGGGCAGCTGCTTCAACGTGAACCCGTGCCCGGCGTCCAAGATTACGCAAATGATCCACGACGGCACCGCGGGCACCAGCTCCGGGGACGGTCTGCAGCAGACGCTGGCCAAGGCCAAGAGCGCGACGGGCGACAGTGGCTCGCGCATGTTTTATGCGGCTGCACGCGTGTACAACTCTGGGTCGGGCAACTTTGGCAACTTGAACGACGGCAAGGGCGCGACCAACTGCTATTCCAATGATGTTGCCAACCGCCTTACTGGATGGACTCTTGCCCCGTCCAAGTGCACTGCTTAAGCTGACTCTACAGGTGCAGGTACAAGGGGCAGCGGACAAGGGACAACTGTTCTACCTTTTTTTTTCTACTCTTTTTTCTGCTTTTTTTTTTCTTTCACTGTACATATTTGAGTCTTTTCCCATATTACATATTACAAACTAGTACATACCTGTATATACAAGTACATAGGACTAAACCAATACATATGCGCAGCTGCTGCAATTGCATCAGCTATAAAACTCAACCAACTGTAGTAAGAAGGAGGCCTTCAATAAATTGCCTTGGTTAATTAATAGTTAATAGGTGATGTGGTGTAGATTGTACTTTTTTTAAGATGCGACAATAAAGTTCCAGTTTTTGATGAAAGAGAGAGTCATTGCGAAACCTGGAGTAGATGTTACTCTGTTGGCAGCTGTGTGGTTAATGACAAGATTCCGTGGCGTTGTTGGTTTGTCGCTGCATGTCGGAAATGAGTACTCCCTGCATTCCATTTTACATACATATGCACATTTTCCAAGCCTCCCTCTTTTTTGTCCCCTATCCCATCCATTTAGTTTTTTTTAGTCTCTCGCAAGCCTTCATCTGTTTTGTGGGAGAACCTGGAGTGGTGCAGGGTAAGTGGTAGTTGTCGGGCAAGCCTAAATCTATAGTTAATCTGCGCTATCACGTTTATTTTTGGAAATAGAGTTGGTTCACGGGTATCGCGATGGGTTCGGCTATGTTCCTGTAATTAAATAGTCTGGCTTATTTTTTTTTAGTGATGCTAGTTTGGGGCCAAAGGTGAGACCAACACAATTGCAGTTACTCCCAGACTGGCTTTAGTCAAGGTGGGACTTGCTGATGCGATGGCCAATGAAGAGCAACAGCTTTCTGCCACCGTGCCAGCCGCCCAGCCTGTCGACACCACTTTGAAGGAGCGAAAAAGGCAGCATTTTGAGAGTGTAACTCGTACCAGTATTGCCCACAACCGCGGGGCATTGTAGCGACGACCGGGACATGCATCGGCAATTGAGCAGACTCTGTAGCACACGTGAGGACAGGACTGCCACCCGCAGAACAGAGGCGCCACAGAAGCCCCAGGAGGCCCAGTAAAAAGGTCGAGCCGGCCCCTGGAAAGACTGGTACAAGTCCCCTAAACCACGCGCATTGGCAGGCTTAACCCGCTGTAGAGCCCACCAGTCCACCATCTGGCTGGGGCATCCCTGCACAACATCCACTCCACTGCACTCAACAACTGTACAGAGTACTGGACGCTGAGGTAATTCTGCTCTACAGGTGCTTTGACTGGCCCAGGCTGATTACTGATATTTTCTATTCCCCCACACAGGCGACTTTCCCCGACCATCCACAATATATTATCATCATTACCATCCATCATCCACCATCTATTGTCGTCTACATCGGCCGCTTCATTTCCAGCTCCATATTCATCAGCAATGGCTGCCAATACGCCATTCATCGCCAAGTCGACCGCCCAGACAAGCCCAACCCATCGCCCTGCCTAGCCGCTCCGGTTTGGCGTTGACGCCACCCATCTGCAAACGCTCTCGGCATGGAGTAGATCTGGCCAAGCCTATGCCGCCACCGCTAAAATGGCTCTCAACTTGTTTCGGCAATAGAAAAATCTCTACACACACATATTCAAACAGCGAACTGAGCGACGGCCTGTCCACCCCCATCTTTTCATCCCACTTACTCGTACACAGTGGATTAAATCTGTGGGGGGTAACCAACCGGAATCAAGCTGCACATTTCCGACAAGCTCATACGGAAAGGATTATCCACTAAACAAGCCATGTGCCGCTAGGGAAATGCCTGGGTTTTCTCCTCGCGCGGGCGGACCATCGAGCAAAGAAGCAACAGACGAAGCTTAAACCGAGCTGCCAGGTGCAGCCTGTTTTGTATTCGGGCCGTCGAAATTGGCGACGGAAGGAATTGCTAGACCCCCATCCATGGGTCTCGTCATTTAAATGTCTCCTTGCTTCCCCGCCCTCTGCTCTGTTTATATATTCCGCCTCTCTGCTGTTTCGTCGCCTGCTGGTTAGCCTGGTTTGCTACGTCTAATTTTCACGCCAACCAGTCACCCCGCTCTCGTGAGAGTGACGCCCCTTCTGCAGTGCAGTCATGGACGACAAAATCTCCCCCGCGGCCCCTGCGCCAAACGACCAGGATAAGCATCAGGTTGAAAATGTCGAATACTCTGGCGACGACACCGGCGCTCCTGTCCCGGCCACTGGTCTCGCTGCCATGGCCGCCGCCGCCGGCATCACCCTTCCCAACATTGACCCAGCCCGCCGCGCCGCCGTCGAAAAGAGCCTCCTGCGCAAGCTCGACGGCCGCTGCTCCATCTTTGTTCTCATCTACATCATGAACTACCTCGACCGCAACAACATTGGTGCCGCCCGACTCAAGGGCCTCCAGCAGGAGCTCCATCTCAACGACACCCAGTACGCCACCTGCCTCAGCATCCTCTACGTCGGCTACATCCTCATGCAGGTCCCCTCCAACATGTTCATCAACCGCATCCAGAGGCCCTCCCTCTACATCTCCGCCGCCATGCTCCTCTGGGGCATCATCTCCACACTCTCCGGCAACGCCACCGGCTTCGGCAGCATGGTTGCCATTCGCTTCCTCCTCGGCTTTGTCGAGGCTGCTTTCCTCCCCGGCGCCCTGCTCATCCTCTCCAAGTGGTATACCCGTCGCGAGCTCACCAAGCGCAATGCCATTCTCTTTTGCGGAAACCTCATCTCCAATGCCTTTTCCTCCCTCGTCGGCGCCGGCGTCTTGTCCAACATGAATGGTGTCCTCGGCCACTCCGCCTGGCGCTGGCTCTTTTGGATCGAGGGCTCCGTCACCATGGCCGTCGCCATTGCCGCCGCCTTTATCCTGCCCGACTTGCCCCACAACTCTCGCGGATTCACCGAGGAGGAGCGCCAGGTTGCCCAGCTGCGCATTCTCGAGGATGTTGGTGAGCTCGACTCGGATGCCGGCCACACGGCCACGGCTGGCTTGAAGATGGCCCTCAAGGATGTCAAGATTTATGTCATGATGCTCACCTTTTCGGCTTATGTTGTTGGTCTCTCGTTTAATGCCTTTTTCGTAAGTAGATCCATGAACACGAACTCGGTCACCGACTGTGGCCCACGCAATCTGCTCAGACTGCTCAGAGCAACTTGCTAACTTCTTTACAGCCGAGCCTCACTGCAACGCTTGGATTCTCATACGTTCCCACGCTGCTCATGAGCGCTCCCCCATGGGCGTTTTCCTGCATTGTCTCCCTGCTTGTCGCCTGGAACTCGGATCGTACCCAAGAGCGAGTAAGTTGTTACATCAAGCTTCCTTTTTTCTTTTCTTTTCTTTTCTTTTCTTCTCTTTTTTCTCTCTTTGTTTTTTATAAAAAAAACACACTAACACCTTCCTCAGTTCTGGCACATTGTCATTCCCATGTTTGTCGGCATTGTCGGCTTCGTCATTTGCATGTCCACCCTCAATGTCGCCGCCCGCTACGTCGCCCTCTTCCTCCAGACCAGCTCCTATGCTGGCTACATTGTCTTTTACTCTTGGATCTCGTCGTCCTTTCCCCGCCCCCCTGCCAAGCGTGCCGTCGCCATTGCTCTGATTAATGGTTTCGCCCAGCTTGGCAACATTGCCGGCTCCTATGTGTGGAACCTCAAGGAGCACGGCTACCGCAAGAGCTACGCCATTGTCCTCAGCATGTTTGGCGTCACCATTTTCGGCTGCTGGGTTGTACGTGTCATGCTGGCCAACCTCAACGCCCAGCTCGAAAAGAGCGAGGCCTCGTCGGACGAGGATGCACAGAGCACAACGGGCGGTCATGGCCATGGGTCGGGGGCCATGGAGACTCTCAACAGCCCTAATGAGGCGCTCCAGATGCGTAAGGGCTTCCGCTATTTGTTGTAACTGAAAGAGTAGAGTATGTAAACGAATTATATAAACGAAGTGGTGGCTTTTGAAGAGCCGCCACCTGTCCGTCTTGAAATTTCTCATAAATTACACTGCAAAATATTGAGCATTCATGTGTATTTGTTATTCATTGCATTCAATTGTGTACACTCCATGGCAGTTCTCTATTCTCCAAAGAAAATGCCATGATAAGGTCCGACGTGAAAAAAAAAAGTATATCATTAATGAAAGAAATAAAAAGTGGCTAGACTGAAACTAGATTGAAATCTTGGCAGCCTTGACATTATAACCCTTAATCTCCACAGCCTTGGCCCCATCAGCCCACTGCGAGGCTGTGAGCTTAATCTTCTCGCCGGGCCAGAGCGTGACATAGTTGTCGGTCCAGACGACGGGCACAACATCGGCACCCGAGGCATCCACCAGGTTCAGGCTCACGAAAAAGGCGGGGACCGTCGACTTGTTGACGAGGGTGACCGTCTTGCCCTTGGTGCCGGGGACGCCCGGCTTGCAGCCCGAGGCGTCAATCGAGGCGACGACGGTGGCGGGCTGGAGCTTGGTCAGGGCCGAGTAGTCGATGAACTTGGTGACGGGGGTCCACCACCAGGTGGTGTTGTCCCAGTCGAGGGCGTCGACGCCCTGGGTGAGCCAGTAGACGTTGCGGCTCAGCGTCTTGCCGCCCTGGTTGGTGAGGGTGAGGCGGAGGAAGACGACATCCTTGATGGTGTCGAGGCCGCTGACCTTGCCGACGCTCTTGGACGTGTTGGGATCCGTCGAGGTGGCAATGGTCTGGCTCGAGAGGCTCTTGCCGGTGAGGTCAATGACGTCGACCTTGATGCTGCGAGCACCCTTCTTGTCGAGCGAGTGGTTGATGAGATGGACCTCGTGGGTGACGTAGTCATAGGCAACGTGCTCAGTGCGGGAGCCCGTCTTGGTGCCATAGTAGGAGCCGGCGGTGCGGAAGTAGTAGTCCCAGTTGTTCCAGTGAAGACTGGGCCAGGCATTGTTCTGCATCCAGTAGATGAGACCAGTGGCGGGACGAGCGGCGCTCCAAAACGACGAGTAGCCCTCGTACTCGGAGCGAGTGGCCTCGTAGTCCATGAGCTGGGCCTTCATGAGGTAGTCGTCGAGAGAGGTGGGCTTGCCCAGGCGGGCGTAGAGGGCGGCGTTGTAGCCGCTGCGGTCGTAGAACTGGGAGTCATTGTTGGACATGTGATAGAGGCCCTTGTCGGGGTTGGTCCAGAGATCATCCATGTCGGCCTTGGTGAGGAACTTCTTGAGACTGCCCAGCTCGGGGGTGCCGACACCAGGGCCGAGCTCGGAGCCAAAGCCAAACGAGGAGCCGTAGCGGTTGGTTCCGTCGCCGTTGATGTCATACCAGTAGTTGGGAGGGACCCAGTCGTAGGGACCGTCCATCTTCATGCCGGAAGGACCGAGGAGGGCAGGGAAGCCGCGCTTGGCAGCCGAGGCAATGATGGGAACCTGCCAGCCAGCAGCCTTGAGGGCATCGACATAGATCTTGGTGGCACGATCGTTGGGCCAGTAGTCGCTGCCGACAAAGTAGCTGAGCATGCTGGGATGAGTTTGGAGAACACCGGCCTCGTGGACCATGCTGGCATTGGCAATGGCATAGTCGCGCTCGTCCCAGATGGGGGGAGGGTCGAGGGCAAGGTCATGGTTGTAGTCCCATGCCTCCCACTTGTCGCAGCACTCCCAGCCGGCAATGACAAAGAGACCGAGCTTGTCGGCAATCTCGTAGAGCTCGGGCTGCTCCATCTTGCCCTCGAGACGGATGGTGTTGTAGCCAATGTCGAACATGTACTGGACAATCTTGGTGAAGCGGGCCGAGTCCCATCTCAGGAACATGTCGGCGCCGTATCCACCACCTCTGACCTGGAAGGGCTGGCCATTGACGGTAAACATGGTGTCGTTGTGGGAGTTGACCACGGAGGTGACGGTACGAATACCAAATTTGGACGAGGCGGTGTCAGAGACGGCATTGTTGACGGAAAAGTCAACCTTGGCGGAGTAGAGAGGCTGGGCGCCCCATTCCTTGGGCCACCAGATCTTGGGGTTCTTGACCGTCTGCTTGAACTCGACGTACTTGGACTCATTGGGAGCGAGGGTGATGCTCTGGTCCGAGGATCCGACGGCACCGCCCGAGGGGTCTGAGACGGTGGCCTTGGCAGCAAGCTTGACGGTGGTTTTTTCGAGGTTGGTGGCCTTTGCGCGGATGGTGACGGTGGCATCCTTTTGGCCAATGGGGAAGGGGGCATCGACGGCGATGCTGAGGGTGCCCATGGCGACGGAGCCGGTCTGCTTGATGTTGATGTCGCGCCAGATGCCGGTGCCATTGTCGGGGGAGTAGGGGTTCCAGTCGACGAAGCCGACGGCAAAGTCAAAGAGGTACTGGGTGGGGTAGACGCGGACGAGAAAAGCGTTGTTGGCAGCAGCAAGATCGGTAATCTCGTAGGTGTGGCCGCCGTAGGCACCGGCCTGGAACTCGGCGTCGGCAATCTGCTTGCCGTTGAAGTAGAGATCGGCCTTGGAGGAGATGCCGTTTGTCTCTAGGAAGAAGTGCTGGCCCTTGCCGGCCTTGGGGAGCTGGAACTCGTTGCGGTAGACCCAGGGGACGGTGAACTGGCCCCAATTGAACTTTGTGAGGTTGTCGGAGAACCAGAGGTCCGAGTCCTTGTACTTGCCGTTTTTGAGGAAGCAGCCCATGAGGGTGCAGGCGGAGGCGTCGACGTGGTTCCATGACTTTGTGTTGAGGCCCGTCTTGGAGAGCTTGGCGAGGTCCTTGTCGACGCTCGAGGTGGATTGAAAGTCCCAATTGGGGATGGCAGCCTTGTCGCCATTGCCGTTGACGAGGGGCTTGGCGTTGGCACTGACACCAGCGGCCAAGGCCAGCAGCGAGAGCAGAGTCTTGTGCATCATGCTGGAAGAATGCCCAGCAAAGGTGGGCGGTGATGGTGCAGCAGCAAGTAGGCTACCTAGCAGTGAGGGGGAAAAAGAGAACCCTTGGAGAGCGTGTCGGGACGGGCCAGGGCGGCATTCTTATTTAGAAGCTGCATACGGAATACTGGGTAACTTTGCAGAATAATTATTATGCAGTGCAGTGCAATACAACGTTACCCAGTCTTGGCCTCGAATTATCGCCCGCGCCCGCGCTGATTAGCTCTAGTGGCTTGGGGTAGCTGTACTGGATATGACGATAAGGAGCTTGGCGGATGGATTTTCTTGGGGAAATGGAGCTCAATGCCGGCAATGTTCGGCGAGACAGGGCCGGGGAGGCTTACGGGCCAAGAGGGCGTTTGCATGATCGTCAACATGAAGGAGATGAGGCGGGGAGCGCGGCAGCGTTGGCAGCGTTTGCAGCGTAACCGGAAAAAACGGCAGAAGCCGAGATGGTCAGCCGGGGCTGGGCTGTATAGATGAATAGTGTGAGCGATGTATGATGCCGTGCCTGATTGAAACACCGTGTATTGTTGGATGGAGTGGTGATGGTAGGATTGGCGATGGAGTTGTGTGTGTCTGTGTGCGGAGTAAGAACTGGTGTGGCTAGTTAGTGCGGACAAGTAATTGCTCCAATGGGGGCAGAGCCACTCAACCACTGTAGTACAGTAGTACAACAGTGGTGCAGCACGGGTAGAAAAAGACAGGCTGACGGGTTCCAGCCACTGTGGCTGTCTTATGCAGGCCAAGTATAGCCCTACGGCAGAAACCCCGAACATCCCCCATGGGCGGACGCTATCCGTGCCCACAGGTGAGGGGTGGTGAGGGGGAGGCCGGGAAATGGCTTTCTGCAGCAAGTGTTAGTGGTGGCCCGCAGTGTCTTCAGTGGACAGGGCGCTGTGGCTTCAGGGCCGGCACTTGTTTCCCCGGGGAATGCCACCTTCAGCACCTCTTAGCCCAGGCACCTCTATCAGTAGTACCTAGTCCAGAGAGCTTCTCACTGTAAAGGCTGCTACCAGTAAGCATTGTCCAGTGGCTCTCCAGTGGCTCCCAGTGGTCCTGCGCCCCCACGTTACAATCTACACCAAGCCACTGCGGCGTTATCAGCCGTCCTCACTCAATATTCAACCATAATACGTCTCTCCGTCCCTCCCGAGTCCCGCCATTACTTTCTTCCGTAAAACTACAGAGATGGAGGAGACCTGACCCCTCATGCGCTGGTGTGCTGGGACACTGAACCAGCCGCTTTGACACTATGCCTACTTTAACCCTAGTACATGCCATGCTGACCCGACCCATGGCGGACATGTGGAAATTGGAATTGGGTGTTTTGATTTGCTGCCTCGCCTCCATTAACCGAAAAAGGAAAAAGAACAAATTAACAGGCTCGTGTGTCGTGTGTCAGGCCACCACGCCACGGCCGTGTAGGGTAACTAAAACCACGGCGTGGCACCAACCGCTAGTAAATTAAGAGTTAATAAACCAAGTGGCGCTCCAGAGCTACTAGTTAATGGGTATTGACCGTTAATTTATTACCAGCATTGCTGTTGGCCCAAAATCCACAATAAAAGGCATCCATACGCATAGCCAAACCAACGGCTTACATACCCACCAGGCCCCTGAAGCAACCCGAGCAACGTAGACTCCATACCATGTAGCCATCTAACAGACTTCTGACCATTGTTAGCCAAGATGAAAAGGATCAAGAAGTACCCGCAAGGTCAAAGCTCGCCCACCATCCACCATCCACCATCCAACCATCCAACATCCAACTATCCAACCATCCACCCATACACAAATATCACTTCTGCCTCTTCATAACCATTAAACCACGTTATCCCTTGGAGTTTCACCTAGAAAGAAATACTCTTTTACCGAATCAACCACATTATGTCGCCTCATCCTATCCCATGGTACTATCGCATCCCGCTACTCTACATTGAACCACCAATCGCTCTCATTGGAGCTTGGATCCTCTTCACCTCGCCGCATGAATTCCTTCAAGTCGTCAGCCCTCGAGCCGGACAGTCGCCTACAGTTTCCACTTCACTTGCAGAGACGCGCATTCTCTCAGACCAGTTGGCCATATTCCAGCTCGTCTTTGCATTCAACCTCGCCATTGTCCTGCAGGTTTCTCGAGATGTCAAAGTCTGGCGTGTCCTCTCTGCGGGAATGCTCATGTCCGACATCCTACACATGGCGGTGAGCGCCAGAGAATTGGGTTGGCTGGGTACCGGGCCGACCTGGCCCTGGCGGCCTGATGATTCGACCAACTTTGGCATACTCGGTGTCATGGCTTTGGTACGACTCGGGCTTGTGCTCGGCAAAGGCCTCGGCAACTGAAAATGCCAATGGATACATTGGGTAGTGAGAAAAGATGTAACCAGACTTGGGAAAAGAATAGAGCCAGTATTCGCCAACCAATCAAGCATTTATTTTGCAAAGCCGTTGTTGGTCACACCAAACATCACGTCCTACCGAACAAGAGATATTCGGCATTTCCACTCATCTAATTACTTCACGAGACGACGAATCTATTCAGAAAAAGGTCGAAATGAATGTCATTTCAAATGGGAACAATACGATGTATATTCAAACGCCAGATGATGCAAAAGCTTCGACTAATGGACAACATCCGCAATTATTGGCTACCAGGTACTGTTCACCATCCTAGGAACCCTCAAAACAGCTACACTTAGACTTCCAACGCTCCGTTTTTTTTTCTTTTTTTTCTTTTTGCTTTTTAGACTAATGCACCAATATTTAGGATCAAGACTGTCTCCGACGTAGCATAACCGTTTGCGAAAGCGGTGGCATCGGTGAGTCTCCCAACACGTATATACCAGGCGCCGCGTCAATCGCTTCCATGTCAAAGTCCAAAATAATCCTTGCCATCAGGAGCTGAGTAAGATGAACAACAAGCCATCGTCCGGGACTGCATGAGTTAGCATCTTTACATCCATACTGGTTTTGTATCTGCCTCCAAGTACATACCAAGCGCCTCTGCCATATCCCCAGCCAAGGTACCGATCTGTGGTCTGGCCGGCGTGAAGTTGTCGACCCTCATTGCGTTTCTCATCTTCTTGTTTTTCCGACGCGGATGGTGGGTTACTCGACTCCACGAACCTAAACGGTTGGTATTCCTTTGGGTCCGCGTAGAACCGACTGTCAGTGTGAATGCTGTAAATCGGCACACCAACCCAAGTGCCACGAGGCACTCGTGTCCCGCCCGGCAACTCTATGCCTCCAGGACGAACAACCTCCCGTGTAAGGCCATTGATCAATGGTGGGTGCAGTCGCAGGCTTTCTCGTATGGCGCTGTTCATTAACACCAATTCTTTAAGCTTGGCTGCATTCTTCCAGTCATCCTCTGATTTGAAGACAGCCTCAACTTCCACTCGCAACTCTTGGTAGACTTGAGAAAAGTCGGAGCAGCTGACCATGTCCAAGACCATGTGCGCCAAATGGGAAGATGTCGGAAACGTGGAGCTGAAAGCCTACAAGAAAAAAAGGTCAGCTTAACAGGTATAAAGAAGGGAACATATGTTAATACCAGTCCTAAAGTCTGCTGAATCAGCATCTCTGCGCTAGATTCTTTTCTAAGAGCTTCGTCTTTCAATGTCGATTTGATGCATTGGGCAAGGACGTCGTTTTCATCACCGACGGGATTTTCGACACGAGATAGACGCTTGCGCACAACCGGGAGGACAACTTTCTGGAGTCTTCTGTTGAAATACCACAAGGGTATGCTGAAAAATGGGCCAACCAATCCTCTCAGGATTGCCGGAAGTTGGCCAATGACCATGACGCTTATGCCTATTGTATTCATAAAGCCGTGATACGACTCGAGAAATTCTTCATTATGGCATATTGGAGATCCAAACATGAGTCTTGCCATGACCTTGGAATTGATATCCCGCACGGTATTGTAGACGTTGAATGGCTGCCAAGTGTCATCACACTTCGCCAGCGTACCTTTGACGGCAGTGCAGATTTCATCATACATGATTTCATGCATGAGATCCAAATTCTTTGAAAGGCTGTCGTTGACAATTCTCGTCAAAAAGTGAACAATGGCCTTGTCATCGAGTCCGATTCGCAAGTGCTTTAGAGAGTGGCGCACATCTCTCACCCGGTGAATGGAAAGCACAGACTCTGGCTCGGCTGTAAACCATTTGACGTGCTCCGGCGGCAACATGACCTCGTCTCTGGCATCTAGGTTGGGAATAGCAAAGAGCTTCCCCGACATGGAAAACTAGAGCACACGATGGTATTAGAAATTTAAGCCGCATTGAGCAGTGGTACTGTATAGAACTTTTTTAATTTACTTTGGAGTAACCTTGTAGCTGGTTTTGCAGAGAATATCTGGTTTGTCGGATTGCTGCCCTCCATGATTTAAAAATCTCGTTCCGGACACCAACATTGGGTATTGACAAAGGCACACGCTTAGGTCTAAGCACTCGATGGGAGCCGAGTAGCAGCAACGCGGACAAAAGGTACAGCAAAAGGGGCTCCATGGATCATGTAGACCTTTCAAGGAACTGCAGGACAAGACAAGACGAGACAAGACAATCTAGCGGCGCAAGTGTCGTAGCAGGATGGCGGACTTTGTTTCGGATCGAGAAGAAAATAAGTTTATCCAAAAAGTCAAGATATAAAGTTCTCAGCTTACGTGACAATGCGACCCCCCCTTGTCGTGATGTTTTATCATCCTAAGCTTTGATCACGGCTGCCCCTCGACCTTTTGCCAGTTTCGGTTCATCAGTTGACCTGACAGATTTAGCCAATAAACCAGCCCGACTTTTTGATTAGTTATGAAGATAACGATATTTAGACCAATTAGACGGCAGTGGCGGTGAATATGAATCGTGTCACTGTCAAGGCAATGCGAAAAGTGACCCCCTCTTGCCCACAGCGGAAAGCGTGGGTCCTGTTTCCTCTTGCAGATGGCACTGTTTTCTTGTCTTTGACTAGTCTTTTAACGATGCATTCTGTCAGCTTTCCGCACCTGTCACATTTCCTAATCGCGCGTTGGTCACATCATCCTCTGGGTCGATCTCGGCTACAAATGGGCCACTGCGTTAGTGCTGATGTGTGGGCAGGTGGCCTGACTCGTCCAGGGGAAGAAGCCTTGCTGCATTAGGGAATCTCGGAATACCCATGGGTTGGGCACGTCCTCTGCTTGCCTGGTCCCGCAGATCCCGGTCCCGAGCAGCGGATTGCAACATGCGTTTTGAAAACAGCATACACGCTATACCTAACCTATTTTAATGGTCCATATGTCCCTTCTAGTGCAGACTTTTAGCTAATTAGAAGCCACTAGCTCTAAGCAGCTTAGTTAACCAGTATAGACAACGAGGGATCATAGATGACACATATAGCCACTGTGCCCACCTATTTACCATGTAGAATGCGGCCTCATGTGTTGTGGGTGACCCATTAGAGCCATAGGCTACCTCCCTCACAGTCAAATTTGGCCAGCTTTGCCCTAGCCGCTGCCTTTATCTAAGCCGCTGCCTTTGCAATAGTATTACCTTTAGTAGCAGCATTATTGGCAGCCATCATAGTTAAACTAGAAGTAGAGTAATAATCCCTGTAGATTGAGGTGGAGAAAACTCATGTTTGTCCCCAATTAGGTAAAGCGTATGTGCTGCCTTTTCAAAATGCATTTGGCAAAATTCACTGCTCCTCGGTCCGAACGACCCACGACTATCGGCCCGCAAGAAGCTAGCGGTTCCATTGTCCTTCCATTCTCTCACCGTCACGTCTCTTCCTCGTCATGTTCGTCAAGACGCCAGGGGGTGTATGTGGGTATACTAGTGCTGATGCGTAGGCTGCGTTGACCTAGCCTGTCTGGGTGAAAGGAGTCCTGGTTCATTGGGGAAGTATTTGCATGGATATTGCTGCAAGTCTTGACTCGTTTATCAAGCAACGTCTGCATAGAAGCCTGACGCCCGATTGCAGGCAGCCGTCGGTCACGGCAATGGCCGACGGCAGTCAAAAAAGCCAGGCCATAGCCGTGGCTATAGATAGATTTTCTATCTATTACGTTTTTTTTTGCCTCGTTTTAATCCCCTCTAAACGGAGGAGGAATTCCTACCCCAGCCATAGATGGACTTCAATTTTTATCAAGTTACATTCTGCATACCAGCTGAGAGAAGCACCTCTCAGCCTGTCCATCGTAACCAATTGTGATGGTACCAAAAGATATCGCAATGAAGATTATTTCATGGAGCATTAAAGAAGCAAGCAGCTCCTCGGCCCTGTCAAGAGCAGACTCCGGGATACCCACTTCGGTCCGGCTTTGAACCATCACAAGTTCCAACTAAATTTGCAGAGTGGAATAAAGCCTAGGCTACTCCTTTAATCCTTGTTTCTAGCTTGGATACAGAATTCGTTTTTGGACACCTGACCTATCAGTATGCAAATGAAAAGACGAATTAACCAGTCTTGAATCGGAAAAGCGGGCAAATATACAGAGTAGGCACCGAGTCAGATAGGCCTTAGCGGTGCCCTACAAATTGTTGATGAAATATATTTTGGAAGACAGCTGCGTATTTTCTCCATAATTATTTCAATACATAATGAATAAAATCGGCACCTGTACTGTGCCATTATGTACTCGCTAAGCCACATGCGCGGCCGTCCTTTCATTTTTCTCCTCCAGTGATGGCAAACTCAATGTCAGCTCTCGGAATGTCAGCCCATGACTTTTCGTTAATGATTAGTTGGGCTATGATTGCTCTAATCATAGTAGCTGGCCTTGTGGTGCTGGTGACCGTGTCTGAGTCCCTTTATTCAATGTATCGGTTCCGTCACTTTCCCTTGTCAAACTCTACAAACTGGTGGCCGTGGCACTGGTATCGTAATACTCTTGCAACGATTTTTAATTGCTGTGATATTGTTACGAGTGGATACAGAGAGGTAAGAACAGCCTTGAATACAGCCAATATAACCAAACGAGGCTAATGAAATCAGTTCTCAACGCAAAACAAAATCTTCGTTCTTCCATCCCTATTATTCAAACCAGAATTAATATGCCCGAGCTCTCACATAAAGTCCCTCATCTCCTATCCGGATACTATACTAAGCTTCCCTGCCGCCATGGAAGATAACCTTGAAGCCGAGTATACTCTAAGATCTCTGCATCCATCACTTGTGCGAAACCAGTGGCATACAGTTCCCGCTAGCTTCTTAGGAACCCGTGCACCGAACAAGGTTTCACTCTGTGCTGAGGAAATCTCTGCTGCCCTCGATGATTACCTTGGACAAGATACAGATCACTGGGCAGGTATGCCTGTCTTGGATACCATGGCAAAAATTGCAGTGCGATCTGCTAATCGGCTTATGTTTGGGGAGCATTTATGTAATTCCTAACATACTGACTTTTATATTAAGTATCAAGTACTAACATGATATAGGCAGAAACACCGAGGTGGTCGATTCAGTAGTCAAATTTGGATTTTCTAGTTTTTCAACTGCTGCAATGATTCGTATCCTACCAGATTGGCTGAAACCGTACGTATTACCCGTCAATAATATCTCGAATTGCTACTTACACTTTCGAATAGGGTATTGGGACCAGTTCTTGCCTTGCAAGCAAGGCAATATCATGCATCCTTTGAGCGTATTCTTCTACCTATTGTTGATGAGAAGATCAAGGCAACTATCCCCAGGGAGAAGACTAGATCTATTCCTAACACGGTAACTTACAACAATTTCACACAGCCATAAGAGTTATTGGCTAATTATTATAGGATGACATGATTCAGTGGCATATAGACTATACGTCTACTTTTGGTCCCGAGGATGATCTTACAGCTGATCTAATCACTAAGCGACTGCTGATGCTTTGCATTGGTGCAATGGTGACTCCCGCCATGGGGTTGACTCACCTGATCTTTAACCTATTCTCTAAAGAGACTGCTGATCTGATACCCGAGCTGCGCAATGAAGTGCTGTCTTCCTTGGAGGACCATCATGGAGAATGGTCTATTGGCGCCTTGAATAGAATGAGTAAGCTCGATTCGGCCATTAAAGAGAGTCTACGCATCTCCTGTTTTGGAACTCGAGTTTGCGCCCGGAGAGTTCGTATAACCCGCCACAGATGAAACCTGCTGCAATTTCCAAGGCCAAGATTGCTAATTATGAGTTAGGTTCTACCGACTGAGGGTGTAACATTTCGAGATGGGACCCATCTTCCGCATAACGCGACTGTTTCTGTCCCGCAATGGCAGGTTCACCACGACGAGAAGCTATACCCCGATGCGCATACGTATAAGCCACTGCGGTTTTACAACCCTGGAGCGCCTAGTGGCATTACTGCGACAACTCCAGAGTACCTAGCTTTCGGCATTGGTAGACATGCTTGGTATGTAGTCCTGCTACGTTGTGCAAGATATGCCATTGCTGATAATTTCGCAGCCCCGCACGAGCACTTGCAGCAATTGAGCTCAAAATTGTCGCAGCAATAATGATTTTAAAATACGATGTCGCTCCAATAGAGACGAAATCTAGTAGCTGGCTTGGACCAAGCTATATACCAAGCAGGGATAGTATTCAAGTAAAAAGACGAAAGGTAGAATAGAAAATGTAAGCTACGTCTGTGGTTCATCAATACAGATATAGACTGTCTAGGGAATGGATCGCTCTCATTCCAGTAAAAGCCTAACTGTCTATTGCCGCTTCTCGGATTGCTTGGATTCTTCTTTGGACTGCATTTTCTTCCCTTGCGGAGCCTCGTTTGTTGCCAAAGTAGAGAGACGCACCAAGTTGCGCGATCTCGGGACCTACACAGCCACAACTAGGCCAATCCCCATACCATGCTCAGGCTTATCTTGTTAGCTATTTCTTGTCAACTGCTTCCAAAATTTCGATATCCCCCCTGATCGGGCTAATGAGTTTGCTTTGCGCTTATTTTGGGACTTTTTCTGCTGTACAGGCGTTGCCATTGACTGTGTTGGTATACTTGAGGCCGCGTTATTTGGGAAGAATGACTCTCTTGATGAAAGAGCCGAACTTGACAAGTTTGACATGTCTTGCGGTGTAAGTAAAGAAGACTTTTCTGACTTTGGTGAGAGTGTAGAGTCTGCCTTTGCGAACGGAATTGAGTGACCAGGATCAGGGACTTGTTGTTCTTGCGCTCCAAATGCAAACCTGATCTGGCGCGCTACCTCATGGTCAGGATCTCGCTTTCTGTACCCCGATTGTTTGAGTAGTTGTAGAACATTGTCATCTGAAATAAATTCTTTCCAGGTTTTGCGTCCCGCTGGGAGGATATTGGGATCCGCGCCATGCTCAAGCAGCAGGACCATGATGGGAAGCAGACGCTGCTTTGCAGCGTAATAGAGCGCAGTCCTTCTTCCAGAATTCATGCCATTTACATCATGGCCCAAGCTTAGGAACAGATTGATCATAGGGATGTTGCCCGTGGTTACGGCCTGTTTTATTGTCACAGCCCGTCGTAGCCCTGTGACGGCTCTGCAACAGCGTGACTTGCGAAAAGCCAAGTTACAGATGGCCTTATAGTTATGACTCGATGGCCTTAGATCGAGCCAGTCTTCTGGTGTAAGGCCGCTCTCATCAAACAAGCCCCGAGGATCTTCAATAGCAGTGCTATCCAGAAGGACCTGGATAGTAGCTAGATCTTGACTATAAACAGCCAGATGAAGAACAGACCAGCCATGATTGTCTTGCTGAGAGGCATTCATTCTCACGCGCTCGTCTTCCAGGAGACACTGGGCAACTTGAGAATGACCCATGTAGGCTGCATGGTGTAATGCAGTCCACCCGTGACAGTTTGCCTTGAGCGCGTCCGCACGATGTGAAAGAAGCAGCTTTACGATGCTAGAATGCCCTCCATTGGCAGCGCAATGCAGCGCTGACGTGCCATATGAGCTCACAGCATTAATGCTGGCTCCTGATTCCAACAATAAGCGCACAACTTCCATATGGCCCTCTTCCGCTGCCCAGTGTATGGCAGACCAGCCATCCCGATCACGAGAATTCGGATTTGCGCCTTTACCGAGAAGCAGTTGTGAAATGAAATAGTTGCCAGCCGCAGCAGCTTCGTCTAAAGGCATCATCATCGGCCCCTTTAGCGACCTCAACACATTCGCACCGCGTTCCACAAGCATTTGAGCAATTCTTATATGGCTGAGACCGGCTGCCCAAGCCAGCGCAGACTTTCCATCCGGGCTGGCTGAGTTGGGATTTCCAGCGCCCAGGGATAAAAGTTTCTCAGTGGTTTCGGCCTTGCCAGCAACCACAGCCCAGAGGAGCGGAGTAAATCCGTAGTTGTCCATGGGCTCAGCGTCAACGCCATTGTCGGTCAAAATTTGTATGCCATTCGTGTTGCCCATCTGTGCAGCATAATGCAAAGCTGTTTGGCCATTGTCGTCGCCTAGATTCATAATGGATTTATCGCCGGCGTTGAGCAACAGATCTATAAGAGCAGGATAACAAGACTGTTGCACGAAGGCGTAGTGGAATGTCGTTCTACCGCTTTTGTCTCTGCTGCTCAGCTTTGCGCCGCCCTGGATCAAAGACTTGGCCGATTGTAAATCGCCTGTCTGCACAGCATGATGAAGCTTTGTCATTCCTGCCTCGTTTTTATCTTCCAGGTCAAGCCTCCTTACTGATGGATCAAGGTCTTCCGCGACGAGATCCAAATCGACATTGGCTGCCTCAGCGTCGCCATCGCCGTCCTGGAAAACGAGATCTTCGTCGTCGTCCAGTACGCTGTACATGGATCCACGGAGATTTTCTAACCCAGGCCCAACTTCATCATCGAATGACTCGTCGCTATCAAAGTTCATATTGTGCTCATCTTCATGGCTCGGCAGCTTTTGCAGGGTAAGCAAAGCAATTTCCTTTATATGGCCGGCAATATGTGACTGTAGAGCTTGGCTCGCAAAGACGGGACTCGGTTCGACTTTTTCCGGGGGCTGGAAATCATCATTAAAGGGGCATTGCAGCATTTTATCGAGTATTGGTCTTCGCGCTGCGCTGCTGAGAATCCCGACATGAGTCTCCGGTACGCCATGCTCCCTGATCGAATGCTCCTGGTACTGGATCTCCTCGTTGAATGTCATTGGAGAGTGAGAAGGGGCTCTACACTCCCATGCATGCCCGTGAGCGTTTTGCATGTGGCTGATCCAAGCGTTTGACGTTTCAAATGTTGCCGGAGCGGTTGTCTCATCTTTTCCCTCCAAGCAGTGCGGAAAGACACAAATAAAGGGTTCCAAGTCTCTGATGACGTGATTTCTAACGCATATTAGCTCTGGTATAATACTATTAAGAAAGTAGTGTTCCGCTTACTGCCACAACGTTGACCTTGACCCGATCTTAAATTCAATAATAACGCCACAGTACGGGCATTCTGGTGACGAAGGTACTGGAGGGAACGATAGTTTATTGTTGACTACAATTGATTTAGCGCGAGGGACCTCCGTTGTGGACTTTGCGTAGAAAGCGCCAACAGCAGTCTGTCGAGCCGTCGTCGCATTTGTCGCTGGCGCTGGCACGAAGCCGGCTGGTCCTGATGGTTTATTGACACTCGCAGGTTTTTGGAACACGCCCGCAGCAAAACTCACTGTCTGATGAGGAGCCTCCTTCATCTTGGGTAGTTGTGGACGAACAGCTTGGGTGAATTGTGGATTCTGAATACTCAAGTCAATGCGCCGTCGGTGGGATCGCTGATAATACAGCCGTCGAAGTCGCAGCTCATTAGCTTTGACTAATGCTTTACGAAGTGAATCAGGCGCCTCGGGAAACCGGAAGCGAATGTAGCATTCTGTGTAGAGACGCAACTCAGCTATAGCGATGTTTGCTTCTTCATCGTCGATGTATCGTTCGATTTTGTGAGCCCGGTTGGCCTTTGCAGACCTTCGCACGGCATTGGAGAGGCGGAAGAGTCGTGTTACAGTGCCGTGGATTGTGACTGTGATTTTTGAAATATTCTCTTCTGTCTGATCCAGCTCACTATCCGAGTCGCTTGAATAGTTTTCGTCGGTTCTCCTCGTGACCTGTGAATCTTTGTCTTCTCCTATGCGCTGTTTTTTCCTTGTCCGTTTCGGTGGTCCTTGTTCTTCGACTGGTTGCACTGTGGAGGAGAATCCCGTCAGCATAAAATTCGTTGACCTACAGTCCATTCCAAAATCATGCAACGACAGGCACTTACAAGAATCTAAAGTCTCACAGATAACGTCCAGGAGCTGATGTAAAATCTGGACGACTGTGGGACTGTATCGGAGTCTGTAGTCCAGCGAAACATTGAGCGGTCCGTAGACGTCCATGTTGTTTGCCCACAGTGTGAAGCGTGCCAACTGGTCATCCATAATCGTAGGATCCGGCACGATATCCGCAATGGCCATTTTCCTCTGGAAAAGGGAGTTGCACTGGGTTGCGTGCTCTGCGATTGTCGGGCAGAGAGCCTCTTGAAGAAAGATATCCTCAGTAAAGTCATCCTCCATAGTATCCAGCCCACTCATAGCGACAAAGAGGGAGGCACCGTAGTAGGCGACGTCCCTGTGAGAGCGCAGGATATTCACGAAGCTGATGCGCGTCAATGCGCAATAAGAGGAGAGAAGAGGAAGCAGAGAATCTTGAATCCTAGACAGCACAAGCAAATCTTGGCCAATACTTGAGTTTGCAAAAGGTGTTGTATATGCCTCGGCGAGGGACAAGCTAGGCCACTACTGAAGCCGGGGGAGAGGGCGATTCAGAGCCTGTCAATGTCCATTCAGCGCTTTGGGCACGACCGCTATTATACAATGACAGCGCATTTCAAAAGAACCTTGAACTAGTGGCTGCGGTGCAGGACCCGCCCTTCCGCCGAAGGGGAATTAGGTCCATAACTGGCTTGCTCAATTTCAGACGGGCGCGACCCTCTGTTGTCTCTGTCGTGGCGGCTGAAGGTTGATAAAAGAACCCTCCGTCACTCGCAGGTGATAGCATATGCACACTCCCATTCCACTAATCCTGCCCCGTCTTTTATTTGAGCGGGTGACACTGCAGGCAACCCGCGTCTCATACTGTACTGGCTCGCACAGTGTCTTGTGTACTGTAGCTCAAGGCAGCTGAAAATGTATCAACCGCTAAGAAGGCCGTATGTTTCAAAGTCCTTTTGGCGCTTCTGCTTGTACAATATTAGGTTCAAGAAAGAGGAGGCCAGTTCGTGCGACAGGCGCCGCCACCACAAACCTGATTTCATAACAGGCCCAACGACGGACCAGAGCATTCCGGAAGCAATAAATAAATTGCCAAAGACTGTCAAGTAGACCAGTGCATAGCGTCCTTGGCTGGGAATTAAGACCCAGGATCTTGCTTTGAGCCTTGCTTCAACAGCCATGTCTTTCACAAAGACATATTTTCTATGCCCAACGTCGGATTTCATCCACCCACCACCAGCAGGTCCGCTCTGTCTCGGCTCTATACTTCGCTCCTCGTCAACACCGCAATACCCTCTAAATAGGGCAAACGTTATCGCCGTGCCTGACACATCAATTTTTCCAATCGTCGAGACTGACTGGAAGAAGACTGTTTCCACCAGCCAGGATTTTGGCCTGGGTGTCTATGCTCAGTTCCTTCAGCTAGCCACTGGTACTGAAGCGGAAGTGGCGCATTCAAATCAAACCTCGAATACGTTTGCTTTTGACACGTTGACGACGCTGGCCTTTGAACCGACGCAGGAATATGTGAAGGAAGCCATAAAAGCAGCTCCTGCGGTGCAGTCGTGGCTGAAGGAGCCGAGGCAGCGGTTCGCACCATCTTGCTCGCTCTACCTCGTCACGGGCATGAAGCTCGTCAAGGGCGCAATGATTAAGTTCTCAACTTCAAAGAACACGACAGCTACGGGAAATCTTGGTGTCAATGTACCCACTTTGGGCTTGACTGTCGGACCAAAGGGCCATTGGAAGTCTGCGGCTAGCGACGAGACCGCGTTTAACCGTGAGTCGAAGTTTGTGTTTGCGTTCCGTCTGAAAAGGCTCAAGTTTGGGCGCAATGTCAAGATGGAAGAGTATAACAAGGGTGCTTTTCTGGCTGTTGATGGTGGGGAGGAAGAGGGCAACGACGCATCACTTTCTGTTTTGGTAGAAGATGTGGATGGCTCTGAAATCAACACTGCGAAAGCTGTTTCAGATGTGACAGAGAACGGTATGGTTTATTGCGTCCCGACTTGATTGTGGTATATGGTGAGATGAAATTGAGATGCTAGTATACTACATATAGTAGAAAAATTGACTGGAACCATTTACTGAGCTTCTAGTCATACATGTGTCGTCTGAGATCCTTGATCCTGTCATAGACTTTCTCTCTCGACGCCCCCCTATCGAAAAGCTCACTCGGCCTGATGTAGCTGTACCCAGCCCCCCTCGTCTGACTGGCCATGCTCTTCAGCACCATATCCATGGAATGAACGTCCTTCAGCCACGGCCCTAATAATTCACCTCCTGCCATGGCGTGCTGGTCTTGCTGCCTCACAAACGACAGGACCGAAGCGGCAAGCCCTGCGGCAATCGGTGTTGCGACCGATGTCCCTGACATGGCATTGACAGGTTCGCTGAGGCCATTCGCAAGGCTAACCGGCCAGTAGGAGGAGACATTCTCCCCGAGGAGACTAAAATTGACGTCTTTATCGTCTGCGGTCGGGTTGAACGCAGACGGGTTGCCGTTTCCATCGGTCGAGTGTATACAAAAGATACTTGGGTATTTAGCGGGAAACGCTCTTCCTAGATTGGCTCCATCGTTCGATGCCGCTGCGAACATCAATGTCTGACCGTGTAGGGCATTCGATATAGCTTTTGTCATTGGCTCGTTATATTCACGAATCCCGAACGACATTGATATAATGTCTACGTTCCATTCAGACACTGCGTGATTAATGGCCTTTACACACAATTAGCTCAGTCTGAGAGGGAAAAAAAAGAAAAAAAAAGGAAAGAAAAAGAGTTCATGGTCTGCCAGCCAGACTTGCCTTTGCAATGTCATCGTACGTGTTACGATTCAGTGTTGCTCGATGCGCAATTTTGCCGATATAAATCTCAGCGCATGGGGCAACTTTCAGTAGCAGACCAAGGGCGTGAGTGCCGTGCCCAATCTCGTCTCGAATGTCCTGTGGATCTGTGCCATGTACAAAACTCTGTGCAGCCTTGATTCGTGGGTCTATTTGTCCGAGGTCATCCCTCAGGAGCGGGTTTTCAGGGTCAAACCCGGAATCCAAGATGGCTATTCGCACAGGTTCGACAGTTTGGAGCGTACCAGCTTGGACAGGGTCGAAGGGGTCAACGAATTGGTAAATCGAGGAGAGTAGGTTGTCCATCCATTTTCGCGATAGTGGATTCCTGGCAAAAGGTCATTAGTATGACGTTGGTTTATAAACTCTGAAACAATCCCTTACTCCTGTTCACAGCCCGTCTGATGGCTTGCGTCGAAAAAGTGCAAGCTATGTGTTGAATCCTCAGGGATTTTCGCACGAGGAGTTTGCGCAGATTTCTGTACCACCATGTCGGAATTGAAGCTTGCCGTCACAGACTCAGACATTGAGCGTTGTGCAGATGCGCGCACCAAATTATTTGTATCAGCGGGAGAGTCATGCTTGCCAGTTTCAAGGCGGACGACTTCTCGACCGATGGAGCCCCAACAGTTTTCATTCTCTCGATTATCGAATGAGCTCAGATCCTCTATTCGAAGACGCCACGACTTGAAAATTTCGGCCTCAAGTCGTTTGACCACATTTTGATAGAAGAGCCGTTGGACTGTCTCAGAGTCAAAGGCTGCGTCCTGTCCAGCGGGCAAGTATTCCCAGTGCAGGCATGCCTTCGTGGCCAGATAGTAATCCAGGCCAGCCTCAGCTTCTAGCGTCTTCAGTATCTCAAGGCTTGTATACCAATCAGTGTTTACATTCTTTTTGGCAACCGAGTCGCTTTGCCAGTGCTCCACGGCAGTCAGATGATGGAGCTCACACAGGAGGATGCCGAGCGCTAGCACACTGGCGTTGGGATGAATGCTCTGATTGGACACGTCAGAGCCACCGACATTTGTGCCTGTCTTTTTGCCAGCTGTGAAGATGGGGATGTGCTCCATAGCCAGAAAAGGCTTCGTGATATCGGGCAGCTGTTCATCCTCCAGCGGCTGAAAAAACAAAATCTTGGAATGGTTGAACGAGGGCTGCAGCCACGGCGTCTCCAAGAACGGAAGAAGCGCTGAGGCGAGTGTGATGGCCAAGACTCGCTTACCCTTGAGTGACAAGGCAGATGAGCTGCCACGTAACTCTTGTTGACGCTTGAATAAAGCCGCCAAGGACATTGTCCGGGACATTTTATCTCCACCAAAGGTCTTTGGCTGAGGACGAAGTCTCTGAAATGTCCCATGTTCAAGAGCCAAATGCAAGCAATTTCGCTGGCCGAGGGAGTCTGAAATACTTTGGCAAATGTGAACCAAATCGCCTGCGCCGCCATCGACAGGCGCGGATGAGCTCCTCCCCCTGCTGTATACGTCCCTGCCGTGAATAAAGGTGTCAGCGTAACTCAGGTACCTGGAAAATCGATCCAACACTTACTTGATTGTTATTTTGGCCTCTTGCAATGAAATTGCAGGTACAGACCGTATACCGAAAAACACATCAAAGGACGTCTCATCTTTGGAGTCTTTCTTTTGGGGCAGGGAAAGTCTGACGCTCAACCCTGAGCATTTCTGGCAAACACATACCCACTGTTTCCGTAGCGCATTGTCCAAGGATACCAAATGTCTCCTTGTCAACATGGCGAGGTCAGTATCGCCCTCTTCGAAATTGTCGCCGGCACTGGGTTCTTCACGAGCAATGACTCGGCGCTTCTTTGAGTCCCTGTCCATGTATTCTATTTCCTCGATTATTTGGTCCCTTTGTCGACTTCTTTTACCAACGCGAATCGTAAGACCTTGATTGGAATCCGGACTCTCGACCATGTTGCGCAATGCCTGAAGCTTCGGATACGGCCCCTCCGGCAGGAAGTTCTGCCTCGCAACCTAATGTCAGTAGGAGCGAAGGAAAAAAAAAAAAAGGAGGCAAAAGAGTAAAGCTTGCCGCATATCATCCCGGGAGCACTTACGAAATCTGGTCCTCCGTCAGGATTGACTTCAACGTAGCCTTCAAGCGCATGAAGCGTTCTTTTACGCTGCTCAGGCCCCATCTCGTCAAATGCATCGGCATCATGCTGCAGAAAAGCATCCGTCCTTAGCCAAGCATCCTGTCTCCGCGCTTTTAAAGATTTGGGTTTCTTTATCGGCCGTTCCTGTGGTTTTCGAGCAAGAAACCCAAACACGGACCTCAGCAGGCCGGGAGTCTCGTCGGCGTCCATAATTTTACATAAAAACGACGAGTCTGGAGGTTTCGTTGAGTGACAATTCGGCTGCGTTGTGCCACCCCGCGGACAGAGCGGAGGCACCAAAGGGTAGAGAAACCAGAGTGTGCCGTGGCCGGACTGTGGTTTGTGGACTGTGAATTAATACCCTTGGAAGATGGATTGGATGTATGTCTTTCAGCGTCTCCCGGCTTGAAGGTGTCAAGACACGCAAAGTAGAGCCGCAAGCTAGGCAGCAATGAACTGAGTCTCCGACACTGTATTGATGGCGGCTATGAGGAGAAAAGAGAGCTAATGCACACATGTCCCAAAGATCCGCCTCTTATTACAGTGGTGAAAATCCATGCTTCTCCTCGATTGCCTGTCTTTGTGGTGGAATATACTGCCTTCAGGTTGCATTACGGGAGCTTACAGCGGCTTACAGCGGCCGACAGCGGGGGGGGAGGGTGCTGCCATCTTTACCCGGCTGGCCTTGGTTGGCGCCCTGGGCTGCATACCTTACAGTGTACAGGGCACTGTATGCAAGGAAATAAGAATTCCAGTCAAATCACCTGCATGATGCTTCTTGCACTTTTGGCTTGGCCGCCGCTGTAGGTAGGAGAACTAACCAGGTTGCCAGGGTCTGCCCTTCTCGGCCCTGAGGTGCAGCAAGGTGGGCTGGCTACCCAGTATGCGTGACAGAGTGTCTCAAGGGAAAAGTATGTGCTGCCTCTGACCTGCCCGAATGAGCAGTATGCCCGACGCAGGAGCAGGGTGCCAGAGGGCGTGCAGGTGCATGTACAGACGGATAGGTGCAATCTACCTTGGCGCAGTCTCCGACAGCGCTGGTCGAGTAAGGTGCTGGCTGGATTATGTGTAGCCCGAGGCGCTGTGGTTTCCCTGCCATTGGATCACATTCGGTTGACTCTTTGAGGTATTGCTCTATCCTCGACCGCTTGAAAGGACACAAGCTGGGTCGGCCGATAATTGATCTTTGCTCGAGTTCTGTCCAACTTCTTCTATTTGGCGCCGGTTTCTCGCAACTCTCGGCGACTCACATCCTCACACTTTTTGAATCATTCTTAGAATCGCGTTAATTGGGGCAAATTTGTCTCCTCCCGAGGCACACTACGCTGCGACTGGCATAACACGCGTCGCTCTCTTCAGCCACCATGCGGCCTTGAAACAGATGGTTTGGTCTGTAGGATTTGCAAAACAAGTCTCCATCGTGACCTAGAACTGAGTTGCGAACTAGCGGCTCAAGTCTTTCTGCACGCAAGAACAGGTAGCCAAGTCTCACAGGCAGTGGGTGTCGTTATGTAGATTAGACCCTGCACCGACGACAGTCGAGTACTGATGCAGGATTTCTCGGACGCGAATTAGCCACATCGCACCATTCCAAAGCTTCCAGATAGATAATCGCCAATATCCACAAGTAGTACAATTGCCCCCTGAAACAATGTTATCGAGCGACTTGCATCGGGAGCAGTATAGTACAATAAAGACTGAGAAAAAAACCTACATTCAAGGAAAGATCATATAAGATTAGTATTTTCCAACTAGACAGTCTTTTTTTCATTACTAAAATTGATATCGTGGTTATTTTTTTTTTATGTTGCTGTTGATAGTGGATTGACGAGAATTTGACTGGAAAACTGAAGCTATTTTTGAGATACAAGGTCGCTTCCGACATTACGGTAATAATCCTGGTTTTAATTGGCTGATTTAGTATCTAATAAGTACTACACCAATATTATTTCAGGGGGGCTATTGTACTCCTTTCCCTCCGTCTGTTCCCGTCACTTGTTCGTCCATTTTCACGGAACATGGTGAGGCTAGAAGGGCGCCAGCAGCCCAAGGCATATGCTGATTTCCCTGGATCTCCCAGAGAAAATAGCTCTATAACGCCAAAACAACAGAATGGACTCGGAGACACTGCCACGCCCTCAACTCCAAGCGTTCCCAGCTTTTACTGACGAGCCTTGCTCCAACAGCGCCACCTACGTTGGCAGGTCGGCACTGAGGCTGAAATGGTAGTACTCAAGAGGCCGAGCAGGTAATGCGTGAGTATGCATAGTCGAAGGCCTCCAGATACCCTTTCATCTGGATGACAGCGGCGCAGACCACCAGGACGTGCATGAATGAGTGGGAGCTGCACATGTCGAATTTTCCAGGCCACCAGCTTTCGGGAAACCTCATCTTTCAAATCACGTATATTAGGATCAATTTTCCACCAGCATGGACAAAACGGGAGACTCACTGCATAAAGCGCGGTTCCAGATAAAAGGCAGCGTACCTTTGCCACCATGGTATAGGTGAAGGCTTTTTTGTTCATCAGGCCTAGCCCGAATATACTGAGGCCATGAATCAAGGGCGCCACAACGGACATGCCAGTCGCGACGAACGCTAGTGTTCGCAAGGAGCGATACTTGTGGCTCTGGAGCTTAGGATGAACGTTTGTGATGATGGTCATTGCCCCAAAAACACCAATCTATTCGCAGATGAAGGTGGTGTTAGATTCCATCACCAGTCCAAGGGCAGACAAGGCCAAGCATTGAGGGATCAGCTTACCATGGACCAATAAATATTGCGTAGCGTAGTCTCACACCAAAAAATTAAATATATTCCCAGGACAATGTCACCGACGATAAAGATGCTTATACCAAGCATATCTAGTCGGTGGCAGAAATGGTCCACGGAGCAAGAGTGGTTCATCAAAGTATGATAGACGGCTGAAAATCCATAGCAAATGGTCGCCGTAAGTATAAACGACGAGAAGGCAAGAAAATCGGCGCTAGTGACTCTGGAATATTTGCTAGCAAGGTACTGCAAGATGAACCACTCGCCGAGGAGGAAGACAATAGCTGGAATAAGATGTGTATAGATGTTCACCGTCTCGTTGTGGAGATACCACCAGCTGCGAAACGAGGCACGAACCGAGCCCGATATGGGCCGGTAACTGTGAAGAATCCACTGATTGTTGTCGTGTTGAAACCATTCTGGCATCTCATCGAACGAGAGAAGAGCCTGGCGTCCGCGTCTTGCCTCAGCGGACCAGGGTCTGGATGCGTCGTCTTCCATTCCCCGCCTTTTGAACACGTCTGGCTCCTTGGATGGAACTCGGAGACGGGTAACGGACGCCATTTACTGTCGCGCCTGGTGATGTGTAATTCCTGAAGGCCAGAGTGTGAGAGTGAGCAAAAATGGAATCAAAGAAATGCATCTTCTCTTTGTTTCGTATGTTTTTTGGGGGGGGGGGGGGNNCGGGGGGGGGGGGGGGGACAAGCTAGTCGACCCCCGGTTACACCAGCGGTTAAGCTAGGCAGGCTCCCCGAATGGTGGCTTGACTGTGGCGGACGCCCAATGGCGGCGTTACATGTGGACTTTTCCAGGGGCTGGTTGCCTAGGCCCACTCGCGCCTCGTCAGGGCCTGTTTGCCCATCAAAATCTCAAAGATTCTAGTCTCCGATGCAAAGGTCAATGTGTCAGCGATTGCAAGTTGAGGGGCGCGCTCCTGGATTGTGCTGCGAGATGCTAGCACCACAAAACGCCATTTATTATTAGCAATCGACCCCACATGCCCGAGGCCGGCCACACAGCCGCTAATTATTTGTTGCGCGGGGTGGTGATCGAGACAAGAAGGGGGTCTTGCATCCGAGACAAGGCTGCCAGTTGTAATCTCAAAGGGAGTTCAGCTCCGTGGACAATAACCAGTCAACAGTCGATCCTTGCCAACGAGGTGACGTGGCGTCACGGCTTTGCATGTCGCATACTATACAACCAGTATGCCCGCTTTCAACTCCGCGCCGTGACCAAGGGCGTTGACTAAGCCACTCGAGGTAGACCTTGAGCACCTGAGTCATGAGGTACCTACACACATTCGCTGCAGCTTGGGCAATGGAGTGTCAACTGCCCATGTGGTAAACTGTGTTTAGGCTTGGTTGGAATCTCCTGGTACTAGTGCGCAACAAAGTTTGGGAATGCGTCTTGGCGTCCTTGAGCTGAGGCTGCACGTGAACATCCTGGCTCAAACAACTCGACATGGTTGGTTACTGGCCTGCTCCGTCAGCGGCCCAATGCATCTCCGGCATGCAGTATATATTGATAGGTTTCATTAGTTCCCTTCCAGCGATACGCCTGTTTGGTAAAATGATGGACCCCGCCCCAGCGACTAGCTACGGGTTGCGATAGGCTAACTGAAAGCGTCGCTTTATTCCCATTCGGGCCGAGCCGTCTCGCCGTTCTTTTGAGTTGGTTTGGTCTTGGATAAGTGGGCTGGTCAACGGCTTCACCCCCCCCCCCCCCCCCCNNCCCCCCCCCCCCCCTCCTCTCTTCAAATGATGCGACGGCGTAAAAAATCGAGACAATGTCGCGTAATGGACGGACAGTTCAGGCAAAGTCACGAACCGCTAACAGAATACATCGCACGGACGCTCCCCGAGTCTCTCATTTCTTGATGACCTGCGCCCTAGCTGGAGATGGCGTCCCGTGAAGACTATGTAGTTGGGTGGCTCTGCCATTTGCCTGTCGAGGTGGCCGCAGCCAAAGCAGCGCTCGATTGCGTCCATGGAAATCTTCCCACGGATCAGGATTCAGACAGCAACAACGAATACATCCTGGGCAGTCTGCACGGCCACAATGTCGTTGTGGCGTATCCAAAGGTGTACAGCAAATCGTCGCTGGCCGACGTCCTCGCACAGTTGCATGCAAGCTACCCGTCTGTCCGATTCAATCTCATGGTCGGCATTGCGGGAGGAGTGCCCGATACGAAGGAGGATGTTCGTCTTGGTGATGTTGTCGTCAGCAAGTCGGCAGCCGGCTGGTCAGGTGTCCTCGAGTACGATATGAACGGGGAACGAGCGAAAGATCAGATTGGTCTCGGCAGAGGCCTGGATCAGCCGACGCTTTTGCTTCTCACAGCTATGGGAAAGGTTGAGACAGCCGCCATATTTAAAGAAAGCAAGATGCCACGCTACATCTCCGAGATCGTGCAGAAAGATCCAGTTGCCTTTGCCCACCCTGGCCCTGGACAAGACGTCCTATTCGACGCAGAGTATAATCATGTAACCAAGGAATCCGAACAAGGCGGATGTAGTCATTGTGACCCGGACAGGATCCGGTCAAGGCAGCCGCGTGACGTACAGGATCCCGTTGTTCATTATGGCTCAATTGCCTCCACCCGTCATTTGACACGCAACGGAGCAGGCCGGGACCATTTCGCGCGCAAGCATGGTATAATCTGCCTCGAGAAAGACGCAACTGAGCTGAGGGATGACGCCCAGTACCTGGTCATCCGAGGAATCAGCGACTACGCAGACTCGCACAGCTCAGACATCTGGCATGCCTGGGCAGCAGTGACCGCAGCAGCATGTGCAAGAGAGCTCCTTTCATTCGTGCCCGCCGCCTCCAAGACGGTACCTCTGCCCGCAAACGCGTATGACGAGGCCGACGCCGCGGCCGTTCTTGAGGCCTTGCTTCTGACAAGACCTGACGTTGATCGCAAGTCCCTCATGGCACTGAAGGGACGCAGGGTTGATGGAACCTGCGAGTGGGTTACGAAGCATCGACATTATCAAGACTGGCTGGCAGATACGAGTCAACCACTCCTCTGGGTCTTGAGTCAGCCACTCCTCTGGATCTCAGGTGGCCCTGGAAAAGGAAAGACAATGCTCGCGATTTATATCACCGAGGTGCTGCAACCACTGGTCGACGCTGGTGGCCATGTTCTCCTCTATTACTTCTGCAGTAATCGTGACAAGAATCGAAACACCGCATTCGCTATTTTAAGAGGCATCCTGCATCAATGGATTGACCTCCAGCCTCACCTGGCCAAAGAAGTCAAGAGCTCATTCGAGGGGGCGGACATGACAAAGTCCACAGTTTCCAGTATTCTCGCGCTGTGGAGTGTTTTCTTGACTCTGCTCCAGCATACCACATCTTCTCAGGTAATCTGTGTCCTCGATGGTCTCGACGAGTGCGACAAGGAATCACTCACACAGCTTCTAGATGCCATTGGGAGCTACTTGTCGCAGACTAGAGAAGAGGCAAAGCCGCGACTGAAGCTCATTATTCTCTCCAGACCTCAGTCGGCTGCGTTGGAGAGCAAACTCAGCCTCCATCGACAGATTCGGTTAGACGCCTCGGACCCGGAAACAGAAACTGCGCATGACGTCGAGAGATACATCTTTGCCAAAGTCGCCGAACTGGCATCTGAGCAAGACCTTTCCGAAGAGATGGTCGCGCACGTTCGGCTGCACCTGCTCGCTGGCACTGATGGCACCTTTCTGTGGGTTGCATTCGTTACCAATGAGCTTCAGGGCCGGAGTTGGGGCGAGATGGAACAAGTGCTCCGCGAAATTCCCAAAGGCCTAGGTGGGATTTATCAGCGGTTTCTTCGTCAGGTCCACGGCAAGGAAGCCCTGGTCCCCATTCTTCAATGGGTTGTTCTCGCTGCCCGACCCCTCACACTGGAAGAACTGGCCGTGGCCGCCGAGGTCAAGGAGGATCGTACTATTCCAGCAACGCAAGTGACCCGGAGGCAGCTCAAGCTCGGCGGGTTGCTCGTCAAGGTCGAAGGAGACATCGTCTATTTGGTTCACGAATCAGCCAAAGAATTCTTTCAGAGCGATCAAGTCAACATAAAAGGGATCGACATGTTCCATATGGGCCGCATAACCCACAGAAAGCTCATGCAGACTTGTCTGGCTCACGTAGAAGACAGATACGGAAATTCCAGCGCACCCGGGCAGGATCCCTTCTTATCTTACGCCAGCCAGTACTGGCCGGTACATTTTCACCACGCTATTCATGTGATTGACTCTGCAACGGAATTCTCGCGCCCATTCTTTCGAGTGAATTCTCCCATCCGGACAGAATGGTGGAAGTTCTACTGGGAGGAAGGGAAGAACGGCGGCAGCCCGCCAACTTTCACGCTCTTGCATTTCGCGGCATACTTTGGAAACGTGCCCTGGGCCAAAATGCTACTCGCCACGCATGCCCGCCTCATTTCGCGCAAGGACAATTACGGCCGGACACCTTTGTACTGGGCAGTCAACGAAGGTCACCAAGAAATGGTGGAGCTCCTGCTTGAACATGGAGCACGTGTCAACTTCAAGGATCGAAGCATGTTAACTGCTTTACACATTGCAGTAATCGGCCAAAACAGAGACATTGTCAGTGTGCTGCTCGATCATGGTGCCCATATCGAGGCCAAGGGGGAGACTGGCGACACAGACACCCCATTGGTGCGAGCTATTTTGCTCAACTCGATAAACATTATGGAAGAACTACTCCTGCAAGGAGCGCGTGTGGATAAATTGCCATCTCTTCTGGGAGTCGCTCCTCTGAAAGGGCCGGCGTATCCATTAAAGGAACGGGTGATAGAGCTACTTGGGCTCCAGAAGCAGGTCCTGAATGCACGCTTCAATAATTCGACGCGAGCTGTGGACCTGGTTACGAAGGGGCTGTTCCTGTCCATCCGCGTTCCTCTGGTCCTCGAAGTGATGACCCTCTATCTCAAGTATATGGCGTTGAACCGCATGGACAGTCTGCCTGTCCTGCGGGAGTTGGTCCAGGGGAACAAGAGGAAGAAACTGCGGGCATGGGCAAAGCCGTACCATGTGTTTCTCGCGGGACTGGTGCACGCTAAAAGTGCAAGGAAGCTCCAGGCCATGGGCGACCTGCCGACATATTGCTTGCAGAAGGTCACACCCGGGGATATGCAGGCATTGGTGGTCATCATGACCTTCACCGGCATGGAAACGAAACTCACTGCTGTCCAACATGGATGGATGCCAGGAGACGAGATCACATCTGCGGCAATCGCAGACTGGGCCGCCATAGCCTACGAGAGGGACTCTCTAAACTACTTCGACATCGGCATCAGGGAATTCCTGATTGATTTCGGTGCTTGTATCCGGAGTGGGAACCGGGAAGAGAGCGTGCTACGAACGACGGTACTCATAACGGTCCACTGCGCCATGCTCGACAAACAGAAACCCGGGCCGATCGAGTACATATCCCGGGTCATCGCGGACTTCTTGGAAGCATACATGGACAGCGTTGTCGATGTTGGACTGGCCGGCGGCGCGAACAGAGCGTACGCAAACAGGCTGCGCGTCGCCAGCGACACCCGAGACTCTGCCCTGCTGCGTCGCCTCCTCACTACCGTTTTCCAGTACGCCCAACAGGCCCACGAGACGTCACAAGAACGCTTTCTCAGCATACCCTCGGTCGCCTGCCTGATCCTCTGCCAGGAGAACGCAGGAGCCCACCGGTGGCTCATTGGCGAGGCCATCCCGGAGGAGATGGCGGCGTTGATTGCGCAGCAGCCTCAGGGAGCACTGCAGAAGCGGGCTTACAAGGCTTTGATAGAGTGCCTGATTATTGGGAAGCAGTACGGCTTGGGCGCTCAGAAAAAAAGCGTCGAGATGTATCTGTCCTCGCCAGAGGTTCATCATATGATAAATCGCATACTGGATGTATAAAGAATTATGGGATACGCGCTCACTTTCCTGTAATCGCGCACAAAATTGCATGTTGGCGTACTAATTATGAACAAAAATTTATGTATTTGCGGCTTTCATGCTGTACCTACTGGTGGAGGTGATGGCGGAGATCATCGATTTGCTGAGCATGTGAGGCGTGTCCTGTCCTGGGTTTCTTCATACCTCGCGAGCTGGAGTTTGAAGGGTGGGAAGAGTAACGCACGCTCAACATGGATGATGCCCACGAACGATATCACAGGAAAGATCAGGATCTCTCCTCTTAGCTCTTCAATTCTACCTCTTTGTACCAAGATTGTTTAGATAGATGGAATGAATCGCCCAAACCCTCAAATTTGGGAAGAATTCAAATAAATTAGAACTCATACGACCCCTCGTGCGAATGTAGCGACTCTTGCATTTTTCTCTTGAGAAAAACGTTGGGAACTGACACGCTCATGAGTCGCAATACTCGTACTTACCCGTGAGAAACTACCGGGTTTTCTTGCGCGCGCCCCTTAGCACGCCCAGGGAAACAGCAGGCTCGTTTACGCCAACGAGAATATCGACGAATGGGACGAGACTAGCCCTCAAGACGAACCGACGACCTTTTAGATGATGGAGGCAGGCAGCCAGGATGGGGGCTCCCCGTGGAGAAGCACCAAGCTAATTCTGCAAATGATGACACAGATGTCCAAACGACTACAAGCGCTGCATGCCGACCGATGAAACGACCGAGTCGACCGGGAGAATGATGACGACGGAATGCGGCCGCAAATCCAAGCATTGCAATATGGGATGACTACGTCCACCGTGACCCCTAGCTACTAATACTCAAGCCTGAGCCAATCTGACCTGGAGCAGGGATTAGACCCAAGAGAAGCAATCAACTCTCAAGGCACGCTCAGATGGCAAAAGATCAAAAATCCGCGATTGCTTGTTCGTCGGGGAGAAATTGTCAATCAATACACAACATGGGTGTAGGAATAAATAAACTGCTCCGTTCTAGTAATACATTGATTGGGGTGACTTGTCATGCATGGGCCATTCAGTAAATCGAGAATATCGAGCAACGCGCCTGCATCGTCAATTAAGTCATTTTGGTGCAGGAGAACGAACAATTGGCTCCATTTGAACGAGCAAATCCAGTAAATTCACGCACTGCGTCCCACATTGCATTGAGGCTGCGATGTGGATGGTGCCATGACCAGTTTCCCTGACGGCGCATGCAGATCACCATGCATGGAACTTTGTTTTCTTGCAGCGCGAACTAGGATATAGAAATGGTTCTTTTGCATTTATCTGGTTGCCAAAAATAGAAGCGCATCCGAAAGCCCCCCCGGATAGCGGCGCAACGGCAGACAATTAGGCATAAAACTTAAGATCTGCGCTTAGATCGGCATCCCAGCTACCGGATCCTGCTGCGCTACCCAAATATGATACAAGGGCCTGTCAGTCCAAGCCAGCCAACCAGTAGCGAATGCAACATCGCACGGCGCATGCTTAATTTTTTTAGACCTTCACCTGCCTCTTTCGGGAATGAGAGACGGTCGCCTTACTCTCCCGGTCCTGGGGGCTGCCAAATTAAGAAGAACAGGCGGATACCAGCTAGGCTGCAGAATGTCTCATGTCGGTCTCCTGCGCTATTTCGGCCCTATGGTATCTTTGAGGCATGTGATGTTAGCCGCAGCAGACGGGAGCCACGGAGGTGAGAAGGAGCAACATCTACACCGCAGCCACAGAGGCAACACGGGACAAGAACCGACGGAACTTTTGTAAGAAGGCGGAAAATGGGAGGAAAACTCCTAAGGAGTAACTTGTCTATATTCCCTTCAAGTTTCCTTTGGTGTGTAGTAAATGGTGAAACAGACCTAGTCCAGTTCCCGGCATTGAAATTCGGACTCCTACATCTTCATCGCCCGTAAAAATCTCCCTTGAACAACTATTGTTGCCCAGGTAGCTCATGCGATTCTCAAGATAAGGTTCCGTGCTTCCACTCGACCAAGGTCAGCAAATGAAACCCTCTCTTCCGCGTGCACTTTCATCCAGTCATTCAGAGCTACGGGAACAGATCGGCAAACCAGTGTCTAGATGGGGGAGGAGGCGACCAGATCTACACACAGCGCGTGGATCCTCACGTCGAACAAACACGAAATATCATCCTTTCATGCTACCTGCTTCTTTGCACGAAGTACCTTCCTAAAATTGGCAAAACCGCTATTTGAAGAATATTGTAGCAATCTGTAGCAATTCATAGCTGTCAAATATGTATATATAGCGTGTCTTTTCATAGATTTGTTGACTTGAGCACCTCCATTGACACCATTCAACATTCGCTCTATTCTCCTGAACTTGCCCACGATCAGCTTTTCCCCCTATACACCCTATACACCCTATACACTAGATATCGAATACAGTTCAATATGCGTTCTTCAACTCTCATCGCTCTTCTTCCCTTTGCCTTTGCTGCTCCAGCAGCCCGCTCCGGCCCAGCCCCCGTCCTTGTGCCTCGCGGCGCAAAGGTTATTGAGGGCAAGTACATTGTCAAGATGAAGGACAATGTCAGTGCAGAGGCCAGAATCTCTGCCATTTCCTCCATTTCCGCGAAAGCAGACCATACGTACACTTCTTTCAACGGATTTTCTGCCAGTCTCACCTCCGAAGAGCTTCAAAAGCTGAAGAATGATCCTTCTGTAAGTCAAACCACGAGCTTTCAAACCACACCCACATCGTCTAACATCTCACCGAAGGTCGACTTCATTGAACAAGATGCCATTGTCACCATCTCCGCCACGCAGCAAGATGCTGATTGGGGCTTGGCCCGTCTCTCCAACCAGAAGCCGGGAAGTACCTCGTATACCTATGATGACTCTGCCGGTGCTGGCACCTGCGCCTACATCATTGATACTGGCATCTACACCAATCACACTGTAAGATTATTTGCGTCTATAAGAGCATAGAAGTAGACTGACATTTTTTGTAGGAATTCGAGGGCCGTGCCAAGTTCCTCAAGAACTTTGCCGGCGACGGCCAAGATTCTGATGGAAACGGCCATGGTACTCATGTCGCCGGCACTATTGGCTCCAAGACTTACGGCGTAGCTAAAAAGACAACTCTCCTCGCCGTCAAGGTTCTCGATGCGCAGGGCTCAGGCACAAAGTATGTTTACAACTCCTCCCTTTAGTAATTTAATCTCTTGGAGCAACTTTTTCTGACAACAACCGACCGTTGGTCTAGCTCCGGTGTCATTGCAGGAATGGACTTTGTCGCCAAAGATGCCGCTTCGCAAAGTTGCCCCAAGGGCATCGTAGTCAACATGTCGCTCGGCGGCCCTACTTCCTCAGCTGTTAACCAGGCCGCCGCCGGCATCACGGGCGCAGGACTCTTCCTCGCCGTTGCGGCCGGCAACGAAGCAACCGATGCCTCGTCCTCGTCGCCGGCCTCAGAGAAGAGCGCATGCACCGTCGGCGCGACAGACAAGACTGATCAGCTCGCCGAGTACTCCAACTTTGGCAGCGTCGTCGATGTGCTGGCCCCCGGCACAGACATTGAGAGCACGTGGATCGGCGGCAAGACAAACACTATTTCGGGCACTTCCATGGCTAGCCCACATGTTGCCGGTATTGGCGCATACTTCCTGGGCAAGGGCCAAAAGGTTGAGGGGCTATGCGAGTATATTGCCAAGAATGGTCTCAAGGATGTGATCCAGGGTGTGCCCAAGGATACTGCTAATACCTTGATTAACAATGGAGAAAAAGAATGATGTAATAGAGTATACACTTTTCTAGTACAGTACAAAAGAAATAAAATTGGCACTGCCAAGTTCCGTGTAAGTTTGCAGTGAATTAGTGCCTCGCTTCTAGTTTCCAAACAATTTCTGCCTTTTCATAGCTACAGAGGCAACCACGAGGACCACACCAGCCACAACGACCAGAATGAATGGCTTTTGCATGGCATCAACAATAGCCTGAATTGCTTGCTGTTTGAGACCATCATTCAACCCGCCAAACATGTCGCTCTGCGTTCCAGCAATCATGCCTTGAATATCCTTGTCGGAGAGTCCCGACCCAGCAAGGACAACCCGTAAATTGTGGAAAGCTGTAGACTGGAAGGCTTGGCTGGCGATGACCAGTGCAATTACTGAACTCCCAATCTGTGAGACGTTTTGCATGGAAATGGCATTTCCAATATCATGCGGCGGCAGAACAAGTGTGGCGACAGAGTACCCGAGTTGAAGCGAGAGGCCCGTACCGACAGCCGCAAGAACAGTAAACCCGTAAATGCTAGCCTCGGATGTAGAAGTTTTTAGATAAACCTTTAGCAAAGCTCCTCCCAGTGTGATAAAAATACCCGAGGTGAGGAATATCGGCATATAGTACTTTACCATAGCAAGAAGATGTCCTGCAACAAGGTTGAACGTCACCGTAATAACAACATACGGCAGTAGTCGGACCGCTGCCATGATGGACGAATCTCCATGGACAAACTGGAAGTAGATTGGTATGTAGTAAACCACGACAAACAGAACGGTAATTGAACAAGACGTCGCGACATAGAGGAGAATCTGAGTGCGAGAGCGGAGCAGATGACCAGGAAAAGAACGGTGGTCCTTTGTTGTAAAGATGGTGAGGTATTGCTGAAGTGCGTAAAAGGCGAGCAGCAGCCCGAAAACAACCACAGTGGCGATAGTTCGGCCGTCGCTCCAGGACCATTGGCCCCCTGCATTGATGAAGGCCAAGGTGAAGGCCACCCACATTCCAGCGCTGAGAATTGTACCCAAAGGATCAAATTGAGAAATGTCCAGCGCCGCAACGAGCTTACCTTGGGGATAAATCGACGGAAGATGAATGATGTAAATAGGAGCTGCCGCAGCGCCGATGACGAGATTGATATAAAACGCCCAGCGCCAGGTTGCGTTGGAGACAGCAAAGGCACCTCCTATAACAGGTCCAAGAACTGCCCCCATTCCCCAGTGAAACCCGACCAGTGCGATATATATACCGCGCTCCTTTTCCGTAGTAAGATGCGATATGTAGTTGATTGCACCAGTAAGGATGCCGCTTCCGCCACAGCCTGCAATGACTCGTCCAACGCACAACGCCGATATTGTAGGCGCGGCGCCGCACACAGCTGAACCAATTTCGAATAGGAGAATACTGCCGATGAAGAGAAATTTGAGATCAAATATTGTGTACAGTTTACCAACGAGTAGGATGATTGCAACTGATCCCATAGGAAAACCCGCGCCCACCCAAGCTAGTTGGTCAATGTTGCCAAACGATTTAATCAACGAGCCTTGGACATCTGCGGCAATGGTGGTATCGAGACCATATAAGAAGGTGGAAATGTACACTGACATACAGACAAGGAACCATTTCAGGCCTTGAATGGACCGGGGTGCATGGGTTTGGTTGTCCTGATCGCCAGCAACCGCGATTGCTGCTTCTGCGGTTTCGGGTTCCAGTCTCCCGTCTTTCTCCATGTCCTCAGTCGACGTATTTGGACCATGAATAGGTCTTTGAGCAGCAGTGTCAGACAATGAAGTTGATTTAAATGATACCCCCGCCATTGCTAAGCTGAGAAATTCGCAAGCAGTTGAATGAATTAGCCTTGTAGTGTACGAAGCAAAGTGGGCAAGCAAATAGCGGACAAACGAATGTGTGTTAGCTGTGCTGGTTGCTACTGCAATTCAACGTTGTGACATTAAGTCCTTTATAGTACTGATATATCCGCGGCCATTCTCATTGCATTTGTAATACAGCCAGTTTGTGCGTATTTTGACAGAGCACTGGCCAGTGTCCGTTGAACTTGTACCGCCTGTCGCATACTTGAGCAGCGGCCAAAATGAAGCAAGGCCGCCTCGGCCGAGACCCCTGTCAACCCACCCACCACCCCTTTGATCTACGGTCCACATTTCAACACAAGCCAAGTGGTTTACATGTTCTTTAATGTGTGCGAAGTGCACAGTGCTTTTATGGAGAATGAGAATGATGAAGCGGCACCTTGCGCGGAGTGCGTCCGGCATGAGACAGTACTATCCTCGCAGCTTAATTTGAAAGCCGGGAAATTAAGAATTTGAATTCTGCAATAAATAGCGTAAAATAAGGGCCAGTCTATTGATAATGGACAGTTTCGGGATGCTTCCCTAGGCGCTGTAAGAGAATTTCTGCAGAAGAAAATGTTAGAGCTGTCAGTGATGGCGTCGTTGATGTGTAAGAGTCATACCGCCAATGTGCCACCTAGAAGAGTACAGTGCCAGGCCTTTCTTGAGATTTGAAACGCCCTGCTCAGAAATTGGTTCCGATTGCGATTCCACCAAGGACAAGGCCGCTGTGTAGAGGCAACATAGGCCGAGGAAGCATGCTCGCCTGGGATCCCACTGCCCGCTCGAGGAAGCCTCCATTGTCTGCTGGCACATGTCAAAAATCATATCACTCACGAATTTCGTGGCAATGTCGGATTTCTTTTCGCTGCACACATCGTCGATAGGCTCTCGGGATGAGTATATGCATACCAAAGCGCTGTTCTGCGTGTTACTATGCAAACGTGTGTCCCTCAGTTGGGTAGCATGCTAGCTTACCTGAGAGACATGGCCACGGCCTCGCAGTAAGGGTAAGAGGTGTCCTGGGACATGGAGATATTCTTGTGTACCATGTTAAGTAGCGCACCTTGGATTTCGACGAGACCATTGTCGTCGGCAGTGCGACTAGTTGTCAGAGCCTCGCCAACGACAAGGGCAGAGCGTGCTCTGTTCCACAGAATGGAGCCAGGATCACTCTCTTCATTCTTTTCCAAGCCATGCTCGTATACAGAAAAAGAGGTATCAATTGTCATTAGCAACGGGATAGTGTAGTCCAGATGCGACAAGGTAATTGTGCTAGCGCGATGGTAAGCCAGGAGGCAAGTCCGCGATGTATTATTTCATAGCATCTTACCGGTCAATCAGTACCATGCCGCTCCAGCACTGTCGCATCTCTGTTGTTGCTCTTTCATTCTCTGTCGAGTTTGGTATAATTGTTCTTGCGTTCAAAAAGGCGCGCTGCCGAAAAAGGCTCAGCGTAACTGCCAGAGTTGCATGCGCAGTCTCGGCTTGGCCATGTCCACACTCGTAGGCAGAGATCAGCAGGCCTGACTGGATCAAGTAAATGTCGGAACTTTGTTGTGATGCGTGGAGAACGAGGAACAACCGTTTCGCGGTTCGATAGAGCACGTTCCAAACAGAGTGGTTTGGGTGAATGCACGGGGGCCGTGAGAACAGGTGCATGGATAAAATAAGGAGCGCAAGGGGGTCGTCTTTAGTACAAGATTTCATGCAGGTAATTGCTGTCACGATGTCTTGCTCCACAAGAATGGGCAGGAGTGCGTGGGCATGTTGAAAGTAGTCCCGCGCCACCGAGAGCACATCGATGCCCGCTGCTTCAAAAATATCTCTGACTAGCGTCTGCACCGACGGTTCCGAGACGGCGTCCTCATCTACAGAACACTGCGCTGTCAAAAGAAGCAGACGCTCGCCCTGTACGGATAGATCAAAGGTGCATGGGTTTCGCAAGACGAAGAGGGAGTCAACGACTACTGGTGCTGCAGAGGATGGGACTGGGGGGCTCTTCTTGTCTAGAGGACGATTTTGGGGGTAGAAGCACGGTATGAACCTCCTACAACGTGTATTAGCATGCAGCGCCATCGCACGATGCCATATCGGACTGACGTACGAGGAGCAGCGCGAGCAACTGGGACGCTGTTTGTCACAAGAGACTTTACGGCTGGTACACGCCTTGCAGGCCTTTTGTGGTCGCTGTAGCGATCGTTCCATTGCTAAAATGCCTTCCAGCGCCGCGGCCAAGCACTGGAACTATGCTTTTTCGTGTGGCAGTCACAATGAGGGCTGATTGTTACAAGGGTTTGTTCTTGTAGCGGGTGGGCCTGCTGCTGTAATTAGTAAGTGTGAACAGGAAAGCGAAAGAGAAAGGTGTGGCCTCAGATGGTGCCGCGGTCAGGAAGAGGAACGACTAGGCGGGTGGATCTGCGTTCTTGAGACCCAGTCATGTAAACCGTATAAGGATGGGCTATCTTTTTAATTGTGCTTGCCTGTACAGCAGCAGCATTATCTCTGCCAATAAACCGTCATCAATATGGTCGAATGCGTAATTGTTTTCGTAGCGGATCCTGAACAGAAGAACATTGTACGTAGTGCAGAGCATCTCGGTTCAAATGGGGTCTTGCCTCAATCAACCGCGCAACTACTTGTTACCCACGACTAACTATCGCGTGTTTTACTTTACACTCGGCTATAGCAGGGAGATGGTATTACTTGGCGCGGGATTTTAGATTATCCTCTCTAGTACATTTGTATTCCTGCTTCTGAATCGTTTTCCTGCTTTTGATTTATCAGCCCGACTTGAATCAGTCAGACTTTCGAAGCCTGTGCAGGGGTCTCGGCCGAGCAGTGGATCAATCTAGATGGAATGTGTGGATAGCGCACCAAGATATTCCGGCTCAGTTCGACGACCTTGCCAACTGAAACTTCAATTCAAAATATATTGTACTTATTAGTACATACTTTAGCAAGTATCTTGTCGCTATTCATTGATAAGTAGTATTCCTAGTGGGCGATCTAAATAGGCTTGACCGCCTACATCGCCTACATTTCATAGGCAAAGCAACATGTACAAAGGCGGAAATAGCGGAAATGGTGCTCCCTGCCTTGTAGCTAGTAAAAGCAGCTAAAAGCAGCTAAAAGCAGAAATAGGTCAGCGACCCATCACAGGTACTACGACGGTATAGTTAGCGCCGGAAGAATGAAGCTAGGTAAATTACAACTGCACGCAAGCTTCGAGCGGCCGAGCACCCATACTGAATCGAATTATCTCAATGCACTAGTGGTTTAATTTAGTTTAATTTAAATGGATAAATAGAGTTAAGACATATAGTATATATAAGTAATATATATATAAGGCCTAAAAGTAAGAGACTAACTATTACAGTTAGGCTAATTATAATTAAAGAAACCTAGCTATAGATAGAGGAGGAATTCCTTTTCTATATATAGAAGGTTAAAAGTAAGAAAGCAAATAATAAATAGGATAGATTTCTCTTTCCTCCCTAGCTACTGGGATGGCCTTGTATCGATGGCAGGCTGCTGTGGCAGGAGTCAGGGCTTATAGGAAGAGCTGATTGACCTGAGTCAGTGGTCACAACAACAACTCTCAGTCACTCGAACTGTGACGATCCAGTAGGCCCCGACCGTAACACTTAGTAATGTGCCTTAAAAGTATCCCTTCCCCGCTATCGCAGGAGATGACCCTAATTACCACAAATATAACTATAGCAGACAAGCTGATCGTCATAATTTGTCTCAAGAATGCTATATGGGCTTAAACCGCATGCTGCAAGTTTAGCGTCATTTTTGTAGCAAGTCCCTTGAATTGATCCATCGCCACCATCGACATAAAATTCCCAATGTCCAAGGTTTGCGCGGTAATAGAAGTCCAATTGCCCCATTCCACAGAGACCGGCGTTGAGAGAAAAATCGCCACTAGTTGAGCCTTTCGAAACTTGGACACCACGGTCAGCATTGGCCGCAAAGCCTCCATAGCAGTTGCAGTTTAAGTAGTTTGAAGGGCACGCAATATATTGAGTGAATGTAACAGGAGGTAAGTCGCTGTGAGTGATTTGAGTTTTGTCAGCCCTGCCAACATGGAAGTTGGCAAAGCCCAAGGTAGCAAGGCTTCCAAAGATAACGATGATAGAATAGAAATGCATCTTGAGAGACAGAGTTGTAATATAATACTCTATAGTCAAAGCATATAGAATATAAGACTGAGTGGCAAGTATTATTAAGATGCCTGCCCTGAGAACCTTGTCCTTGGGTGTTGTATCTTATTTATATTTCCGCATCGTACGATTTAGTGTTCCTTCTCGCCAGCACCAGCAAGCGTAAATTCGTATTCAATGTATTATTGACTAACACATAAAACCCCATGTGAGATTTAGCTAAAAATCCGACACAGTCGCTCCATGCCCCCCTTCCCCCAGGGCGAAATTCGCATCTTGAGGCACGGCGCGGCCCGCCGCGGCCCGGCCTAACCCTTTTGTCTAAGCTTAACGATGTATGAACTGATGATGTAGAAAACTGCTTTAGCAGCAATAATAACAAGCCAATTCGTAGCGCGTCCCACACTGCGGACGAGATTCGGTTCCAAATCCCTGCCAGGTCGGAAGGTGTTCGGTGCACAGTTCTGCTGTGTTGTAAAAGTGTATCGGAATGGACGGAGCAGCGATCACTGTCTAGACGATTGGAGAGCCGGAAGGGTACAATTAGATATACAATCTGTCCTGATTTTTTTCTTTTACAAAATAATTAATCTAATCAAGAAGTTGTACCTTTATTTATGCGCAAACTGTCTTGCTATGCCGTCCTTCCCCGGTTGTTCATTGACCTCTTTGCTGATTATTCGGCGCTTCTACGACGCTGGTGGTAGCGGACCATCCTTGTTATGTTCTCGCCAAGATGGCTGCTTAAAGGTGGTGACATTGCCCACTGATGCATAAATTTGTTTTATGTATATCAGGTACGCACATATTTCCGATATTCGCAAGAAAGTAGTACGAATGTAACGTTTGGGGTGCCGCATGACCGCCCAACGCAGAACGCCGCTCGTAATTACCCAGTAGCATACTAAATACCCTGGCCACTACTTTCCCATCCGTATTAACTATCTAATTACTTCCCAGACAAAATAAAATAACCATCCTCCCACACATATCCCTATATTGGTGTTGTGTTCAGGCGGAAAACTGGCTTGGACAAATTGTAACTCAGTGCTAAGGACACCAGATGACAACCTCATAATGGCCAACTAGCAAGTTCTGTACCCTGTCGCCAGCATAATAGACAGGGGAGAGTTCAGCTAATTAACAGCCCACAAGCGAGTGCATGTGTGTCAACAAGTGTATCACTGGGCGAGGTCACGGCACAAGACGCTTAGAGGCAGCCTTACAACCTTTGGTATGTGTTTAATGCCGCTTTGATATTATCCGTTTCGCGCGAGTTATTGCGACAGCCGTAAAGCTTGAAGTCCTTGCCTCTTCTACAAAAGTCCTCTAGCCCAACAAGCATCAATCTCCACATGAGCTAGCGCACCATTGTGCCGCGATGAGTCTCGGACAATTTCTCGCAGACCTTACAATAAGCACTAACTAATTCGTTGTTAGGCACACTTTTTCGGCACCAAATCGGCTTCCAATCGCATTTTTGCCGACCTTCGAGCAAGGCACTCACATTCTCTAGTACAGACTGCTAATACAATTTAGGTAATATATCACGATGCCATTGTTGGCGAACATGGTGAAAGACGCTTTAGCCAAAGAGTTTCTCTCTGGGAATTGCCTGATTTGAACTTACATGTGGACGTAGAATACTGTTCAAGCGCCTCATCCGGCATTAATAGTATAATCTTACGTCAGACAACCATTGTGACTACCAGTAGTCTATTTTACCGGCTTCATGTATGCGGAAATATCTATATAAGCTCCAACTATCGCTCAGACATGCATCATTGACCTCATCAGCTCTCCTGTCAACGTCAACATAGGTTTAATATTTCGTTTAATAATATAACCGTGTACTACACTTAAATAACAGACTTATGGTAATCGAATGCCAAGACACCATTTCTAATCCCCGACTGAACAGTTCTCAGCAATATGAAGGCCAATAGCCTTGTCTTCACTTTTTTAACTAGTCTGGCGGCTGTTGCAATGGCAGCCCCTGAGCTGTCCTGCCAAGGTGTACGCCTACCCTACTTTCATTGATAAAGTCTTTATTAACGCTTGAAAGCATTGCGATGGTAATCAACAAGTATGCATATGCCCTGGATCATATTCCGGCAGGTGCACCTCTGGTAGTGTATGTCCCCCCGGTCCCAAATTCTCATATTACTTGTAAAGGTTATAATGTTCAAAATACTGATGCACTTACAGTGTTCGAGCTCTCAAGATAGCTGCACTATATTTATTGTATCAGGACAGCAAGGTGTCGTCTGCCAAGGCCCAGTTTAACTAGATATATCGGCAATGCAGTAGAACGAACCGTCAACTGCAACTTCAAGCAAGGGAAGATACTAGGCCATGCGCATTGTATTACAAGCAGGACCATCAGAAGGGCTGGCGGTCTGGCCAGTTACTCAGCTTGATACACAGACAAACTAGATGGCCACTCTCAAGAATACAATCAATGCTCTATTGAGAGTGAGGACGGCGTATCCTTTTATGAACTGCTGGCTGGTACCCTAATCGAGAGTAGAGGCTCGCCAGGAATGACGACCACGCAGTTATCCGTGCTTTCTGGCAGGTGATAGCTGGAGAACCGAGAGTTCTGACACCCGTAATTATCGATTGGCTGGATGTGATGACTACGGAACCGTTTTAAAAGACTTGGTCACCTTTCTTATTCCCTCTTTTTACCTTCTTGCTTCTTCTGCCCCAACAAAGTGATGAAACGCGCAGCTACCTTGGCTGCCATGATATAATGCGTTGTAATGTATTTTCTATATAAAATCCTTTTTTATTATTATTACATAAGCCCAGTCATGAAGAAAACACCCGACTGTAATAAACGGCTCGTCTGTGGCTTTAAAAGCTATATATACTGCTATTACGCCTACTGGTGTTGCCAGAATTGCTTTAATAGCCTTAACCTTTGGCCCCGTTGCCTGACAGCATAGACACCGGCCCCCACCAGCGGTCATGCGGCGTTGAGGTCAGCATCTACAATCATGCGAAGTATTCATAAAACTTATTTGTAAAAGTATTCATAAAACTTATTTATAAAAGTATTCAAGCCGGGCTTCTAGAATTTAAAATGAATTATATACCTGTAATTTTACGATAAATTGCGCTTGTAGGCTTAGCGACCACCATGGTAAGTAATATCAGGTCTGTGTCGGTCAGGACCCGAAAAAATGGCGAGTAGAGAACCTGATATCTATTAATGGGCTCCAGGACAGTTAAGCAATTGGGTCCTCTGCTTTAAAAATGAATTCTGGGCTGGGTGACTCAAGAAATCGCAAATCAACCTCGTGCTTTGCAAGGACTGGCACAAAGTGCTCAATGACACATTCACTCTTGGTTGGGATCCCATCTGGCCAATCGATTGACAACTCCTCTCACAGTGCTTATCCGTCTTGGAAGACAGTTCAGCCTCGGCAGAAGGTAGTAAACCGCCCTCTCCCCTTGGCTGCGTGACGGAATCCTAATACGGCCCGGCGAGCCAACTCTGAGTACAGTCATGTATACCGCACCTGTCTCATCGTCAGTGACGACGTTCTTCGTGTCAAGTAAGCCCGATCCTCTTCGAGTTCGAGTTCGAGCGGCATTGACAACGGCAATTAATACGACAGCTCCGAAACTCTTGCCGCATAGAACGAGGCTACGGCATTTTGTACCGAGTTTCGGAAACACCTGCGTAGCGGAGATTAACGCTAATACTGGACTAAACCCCAATGGGAAGGGCGACACTTTTTACATGGTTCACTATGGCCCTAGGTGAGAATTTAGTATATATACAGTACATCAGAGTAGTATTCCGGATATGTCGGAAGAGAAGGTTCATGTGAGTAGGAAACCACAGAATATAAGCTAGTATAGTTAGATATAAGTGGAATTACTATGGTTCTAGACTCTCTTAATCAACTTGCAATTCGATCAGAAACAGAAATGCATTATTACTGGCAAAGGTATGGCAGGTATGTACTTTGTAACTTTACGATTGTCACAAGAAAAAGCATTTCATCTGGCCAGTATCCCCTCCTAGACTTGATTATGTTCATCCACAGCTCTACTTCCAGACAAATCTACAGTCTAAACAATCAAGCTTCGAGCGGTCCAGCACTAATATTGAATCGAATCATGCGAGTGGACTGGTGGTTCAATTCGAATCGAATCGAATAGATGAATAGAATCGAGGCGTGGATGGAGCGTAGGTAACATATATGTGAGACCTAAAGTGCTACCCTATATGATTCGATATTCGCATGACTTGGCATCGAATGAATCGAATGAATCGATCAACCATTCGCAAGATGTCCAACCTTGGTATGTTACTCTTAGACCACTGTAGCTACTCAGTTAATGATTGTGACAAGTTTTTTTCCCCTATAAAACTCAAATGTCTGCATCTCTGTGACTGGTTCATTTTCGTGTGTCGCCAAATCTATGTACCAGACGTCAAGTGAACACGTCTAAAATGCTGCGAGTGATCTACGTTCCAATGGGGAAGCGGTTCGGCAAAATACACATCTCAAAAAAAAAACCTATAATGTTAATATGTGTGACAGTTCTCTAAAAAAAGGCACAAGAATATAACAATCGCACCGCTATTCCACTTGCGCCAGCTTGCGTTAAATGAACCCGGAATTTATTTACCAATTAAACCATTGCCCTGCTTGACTGCCGGCTATTTCAGCAGTGTATCTGATTTTACCCATGTGTTCTAAACTCGTCAACATAGCCCTCTTCTGTTGCCCTCGGCTGAGTGGTGGGGTGATGAAATATCCCAGACATTCTCGTCGTATTCGATTTTCTTCACGGAGCTCTTGCAATTGGTGCTTGAGCATCACCTTTTCAATCATCAGTTGTTCAAGCGAATCCTGCAATACTCTGATGCGTGCGTTTAAATCTTCAGTGTATGTTTTTCGTCGCTCTCTGAATGCTCGTTGACTAGTTATGCGTTAATTAGCTCTTCAAGAAAGTGAAGTGTAGCATATGGGCAATACACACGAAGCGCGGTTCAGGGCTCGTCTCTTTAGTCTTCTTGTCTCGTCACGGTTACCATCATTATTATTTGTGTCTTCGCCATTTATTTCAGCTGCTTCTTGAGGCGGCAATAGATGGTTCGGCTCAGTAGTGTCAGCGGTGTGCCTTGCACCATAAAACCAGGTTTTATCTTGAACCGAGAGCTCACTGGGTGTGAGGTTCGCCCACAATAAATGCCTATTGTTGTCTTCGCGATTAAGAACAGAATCGAAATTGATGTTAGTCTTGGCAGTATCCGCTTCGCAATCACGCTCCTAGTGAGTTAAGTTAGTAATTACCGTCCAATGCTAATCTACATAATCGTGCTTCATTCCGCTCTCATATTCATATTTCAGAAGTTTAGCTCACCATAGTTCCTGTAAAAATATTTACGCTCCTTGAGATTCAGTTGTACTTCAATACACAATAGCGCACGTCGGTTATGTAGCTATTTAATTATGGGATCGTTATTAGAAGGCAAGGTGTTGCAGCGGAAATTATCTCGATCTAGTCTACAAAACCAAGGGGATTAAAAGTCCGATTCCATGCTTAGCCTACGGCTATTTTCTTAGTCTACGGCTATTTGCCCGTTGCACGGCGGGTACTTGTACCCGATAAATCATATTGTTTTGAGTGTTCTCCACAATCAATATATGGCCGGGTGAAAGGCAGAAAGCAGTGAATAGAACCAATAGCCAGGGTTAGCGTTAGAGTTAGCAACAACCACACCAGTCAATGCAATAACCGCATCGGAGTGAAGCTGGACTTCCCACTTCGATTGGGCCAAAAATAAAATGCACATTTGTTGTAATAACTGCTTGACGCGAGCACAAGATTGGAGTTATGCACCCTGTAGAATCCATTTGGAGTTATTCGCGACTTCATACCAGTGCAAGTAATGCCTGAGAACAGCTACCCTTCGGAGGGCTAATTGTCTCCCCATTCTGATCGGCAAAACCCCAGTTCGGAATTGCTTGCAGAAGCTTCCGCCGGCGTTTTAAACGAATAAGCACGCGCTTATTCCGCACTAGTCATCCACTCGGCGAATAACCACGCACCTATTCCGCACAAGAAACCTGCTGCAGTAGGAGCACTGCCACCCTAACAGAGCATCTCCTGCGAACTACACGAGAAGCCAACACTCGTTATTTTAGGATCTGGAGCATCTCCGAGGTACCATGATTCTCCCCACACGAGAAGATCTCCGCCACGCTTATCGATGAATTCCTGGTCAATTTTTGCCTTCCGTGGTTGGTGGACACACGGAACATGAACGTCCGGCGTCCACCATGGATAGCACCGACTTATGTATCTTGAGTAGGAAAGGTTCACCGCGTCTGGATCCTCTTGCTAGAACGCCATTAGATGGGCCCGCTTCTGGATTACCTAAAGCTAACCTTCATCTATTCTAGACTCCTCTCGTGGCGGCGCCCTATGGTAAAAATGCCAAGTGTCAAAATCGACAGGGGCTGCGGCTCACAATCTATGGATATCTACCACCCCTGAGAGTACAACTGCCACTATTCTCGTATTAGAACTTGCTCGCCAGGTTGAATATGGAAGACCTAAAACTGCCAACTTCAAATCCAGCACAGAAGAGTCACTTGACAGAGACTTTCAAGCGTACACCGGTCCTCTCCTATGCTGACTACAGGAATTAATTGTGAGTATACTGGTACTGAGAAATTACCGCCAAGGTAAGTTATAGAACTCTAGTTCCCGTGCAAAAAATGCTCCCTATCGCCCAGCCTTGCAGAGGCAGCAAAGGACATCTCGCCCGAGTTCAACAGCGGCGGAATTGGCTTTAGTCCTGGTAAGACTAACGTCGAAACCATTTGTCGCATAGTTAACAAGTAGAGAGCCCTGCGACCTGCTTCGGCGACAAATTGTCGCTGAATCGGTGTCGGGCACAGCTGACTCGGCCGGCAGGAGGGTGCAGTGGGAATATTCCGTCAACCCACAACGCATAAGAGAACTAGAGAAATTAGGGTCATGAACCAATAGGATGACAAAATGTGCTAAATCGTGGTCCAGCTAGGTACCGGCCCTTGCACGGCCAGATGCGGTGTTACATATTGCCGGCCACCCTTTTAGACGGCTGTAAGCCCACAACAATAGTGCACCATCTATAAATAGATAGCTTCATTATCATATATTTATCGACTTCCTCCTAGAAATATAAAGAGTGAGGGTAGTAGTAATTAAAGACCTACTAGCTGCCTTTACGGTTAAGAGTAGAGGATGACTACTTCTAATCAGCACCTAGTTATTCCTAGCTTCTAACAGGTAATCACTATAGGATCAAGGGGCTTGCTAAACTCTATACCTTGGCTGAAATTCCTTTTCTAGATACCTGAACTCTAAGCCAGATCGCTGAGGGTTAAATCAGTTACTGTCTTGTCTAATCTCTACACCATGCTCTGCCTCACTAACTCGGATCGCCTGTCATTTTTGGACGAGAATCTCTCTTGTTATGAAAGTATCGCTTTAAAATGTCGTGTAGGGGGCATTTACAAACTTGGATATGATGGCAAGGTATTTACAGCCAATCTTTTGTCGATAGATGTCTACCAGGTGCCTCCTGAGCAGCCGAGGAGCAGTCCATGGTACTTGACGTGGCAGGTGATTAAATCCTTTCAACTCCAACAAAACTGGCTCGCCCCAACCAAGACCTTGATAGTAATCACAATACTCACAGAGCTCGTCTTTCTAGCCATCTAACTCGCGGTGGCCACAGGCATCTCTGCATCTGGCAGAATAGCAGCCCGTCAGTGTCAACCTGGGTATGGGCAGCTTTCAGCACTGCTTTCAATTACAAAATTTGACTTGAAAAATAGCTTCGATAAACACTAGTTATATTCTAAGCAGTACATATTATGCGAAATAAGATGAAGAGTTAAACTAACACTATGAGTGTGAAACTTGTCCTGTCTGCTAGAGAATTGCCCCCCCTGAAAATGTCTTAGATCCGTTCCCTGACTCAAGATCACGTCTGACATAATAGGCGTCCTGTGTCGTGCCGCCTAGCCTTTTTAGGTTTAAATTTACTACTGTCACACTAGCATGGAATCTTTTTACATAATATGATGGATCCATTACATAGAGTAGCTACAAAAGCCACAAAAGCCACATTCCCCGGACACAAGAGGATGCTACAATGTTGAATCTTAATGCCTGGTCAAAGTTGTGTAGGACTCCGTTTGGCCAGCGCGACGCCAAATGGAAATAAAGATTGCTTAATCTGTTAGAAATATTCGCCGGTTTCATTCTCATAAAGTGAGTATTATTTCTATTTTGTTGTGCGCACTGGAGGCAATGGGGATATCCAGCTTGTGATTCCCCGTTAACAGAGCTAACTAGACGTGCAATAAGTTTCGGCCGGATACACGAGGAACCGAGACCCGCAGCTTATGCTTCAGTGGTACGCTTCAGACATAAATTTAACAGCTTCGCAACGCCGGTAAGCATGACCAATAGCCTATTTTACCGAGCTTGCTCCACGTGCTTCTGTCATGAAGTGGCAGCCGCGCTGCCTTGTCGGACGGCATGCCCGTAAATGGCCAACATCTCGGATAAAACCCTGCTAATCCACCAGTCAACATCGCTCTGATCCATATACAGTGTGTTATGTTACAAAACACATTGGAGAGTGGTCACAACTGGGCGGCTTCTCGGATTTGCCTCCAACCATGGAGAGCATCGATGAGCTCCTACTCTTGGTGTCAGATAGTGTTTTCTTGTCCATAGCAGGTACCGCCTCGGATGAGGTCTTGACTCAAAAAAACTATAAAGCCATGTAGTTTCTCCCTCTTCAGTAAATGTATCAACCATCTCAAATCTTCTCCTCAGCTCACTCTACATTTTAACCACGTCCAACATTACTTAAACATGCTGTCTAAGTCTCCTATCGTCGCCGCTCTTGCAACGGTTGCTGTTGCAAACACTGTTCACCCCCTTAGCTTTATGACAGGGGACTCAATGAATCCGGCCTTGTGGGCAGCACCGTACGTACTTCTGAGTATTCGTTCTTCAATGTTTCGCTGACATTTCTGCATTTAAAAGTCAGTGGAATTTCCCTACCGGTACCTGTCTTCCTAGCACAGCTAGCATCAACGGCGGGCAAAATCCGGGGAATGCTCCTGATAATTGCAATATCCATAAGTTGGATCATAACTGCCCTTCTGCGCCTCAATGGAATGGAGCGAATACTCCCATGTGGTCATTTCCTACTTACTACGACCACCAGCGATGCACGGCTACAGAGTACCGTACCGCCTACAATGTCTATTTTACAAAGGTATCTGTCTCTTATAAACTATTTTAAGATTTTTTCTAATAGAATAGTAGGACACCGCCCACAGACACGATATAGAATGGGTTATTGTTGTATGGGGCTCGAATGACGGTGGAAAAACCTTCTACAGAAACAGGATGATCTTCCAGCAAGACAACCACAACCCATCTAAACAATGGGGCGATATCCAAAACACTTTCGAGTAAGTCGTTTGTTTATTACCTTATATCTATAGTATGTTCTAACATAAACAAGCAACCAAAGTGATCAACTTAGCCTGGGTACACAGTTCCAAAACCATGCTCGCGTTTTTGTCGGAAAATTTCACCACCCTATGCTTGATGACCGCTATACAGGCTTTAAGAACACTTGCCCGCCGGAATCTAAAGACGATTTCCGCACAGACGATTTCTATTTCTGGTCCAACGAGAATCTCGTGCATGTGGACACTATTCCCGGTAAGTAGCTGAAGTGGAAAGCTGCATGAAAAATACTAACAAAAAAACAGGAGACTGGAATTTCAGCCCCGCGGCCTTTGCTCGCGGCCAGGGCATTTGCAATTTTTGAGACAGCCCACCATTGTCACACATTGAACCGGGACGAGCAGCAGCGCCGACCCCCAGACGCTGGGCAATACATGGAATCGTCATCACAACGGGATCATGTGAGCCAGGACAGGACCATGTGAGGAACATCAGATGTGGAAGGGAGAGTTTGAAAGAGGGACATTGAAGATATAAGCAAGTATATACAATTTTCTTGACAGCTTAGCTAGAGGAACTCGGATCTTCCGTAGCCAATCAACGCAGTTACTTGTTAATTGAGAACAACTTCTTCGCAATACACTTGAAGCGTGAGTCCCTCATTGTGTCTAGTCTCTAGTCAGACATCAATTCCTCTGCTACTCGGAATATTACCATGCTAGATATACTATTGACCTGTAAAACGTGTATTTCTAACCTATAAGATATCACAGCTTTGCATATGATGATCCTATTACTCTCTTCTTAGCGTCCTTTAGATATTTTGATCTAATTCGAAAGGGCTCGGTAGACGAACATGAGACTTGGAATGAGTTATCTTTGCAATGAAATTAGTGATTATGTAGCTCAATGTCCTTCTTAACGACCGGTCCATGACTAATTGACAGTTGAAAAGATATTTTCTTCAGACTACGGTGGTATCTATTTCGTAACTAAACTGCAAAGCCACTACATTCAGGCGAGCTAACGAGTTGCTTTCTGGCGTCTTGTAACGCTGAATTCATTCGCCTCGGAGCGGTCGGTCAATTATCTCAGCGTGAAGATGCCGAACTAATCCTGCCATACGAGGATCAGCTATCACGCACTGTTGTTGAATGAATGTCCTCAATTACTACGTCTGACTGGAACTGAGCATTGGTTGACATAAATCAAAACAGGTTTATAGAATTATTATACAATAATAATGTGCGAAGTGTCCAAGAAATTTGCAGGTTGCTAGTTGCAGAGTATCGCATATGCTCTCTGTTGAATTCATGTATTCATATTTGTTGTTTAAAGTTGAAATCTAAGATGAACTTTGTCTGGATCTATCATATACTTGCTCGTCTAGTATGAGTTGAGATATATCTGACACCGAGATCTTGATTGATATAGTGGTAACGCTTTCAGTTCATTGCAATGGCCGCATTCGACCAGTGGCTTCATCCATGGGCCGCTGGATGGGTTTCGACGCTTGTAACCTTGTGCACCACGATCATGTCGAGACCGGCAGTTAAGATCATGGTCGCCGTCAGTTGGCGACCATGTTGGCGGTCAGCATGCCACGGCTAACGTCGTTGCCAGGATTTGTGGGGTCCGAACCACAGGCGTGGCAGCCGTGGTCGATGAGGTTCTGGACATGCTCGATCGTCTCGAAGACTTTGAACGTGCGACCGGTGTTCTGGTAGAAGATGCAGAGAGAAGCCTTATCGGTAGTGACTTTGGGCTTCACGCAGGTGATGTGCTGACCATCGCCGACTATTTGGTTCTGATCCATGGCGCGAAGATTGTCTTGAGCTTCGCCCAGGATCCCATTGTTCTCATGGCAGAGAGTACTGCCGCGGCAGTTGATACCAAGGGCTGCTGAGGTAACAGCCATCATGGAGATGGCGAGAGCGAAGATTTTAGTGTTGAGCATGATTGTGAGGCTGGATCAAGGTGTCTGAGTGAGTGATACTTTATTGTACAGGCTCCATCAGGCCGGCAAACCAACAATACTTGTAGCTTTTGGCTTCACTAGTACTTATCATCGTCACCTATTAAAGCAGACCCGCATGTAAGGCGCCAAGGCTCGGACCACCTGGATTGTTCTACAATAGCCTAGGTGTGTCATTTGCTGACCTAAAATCGTCACGATGACACTGCTTTCGGCCCCGCCCATTAATCATGCTGCTCGGCGGACGTAAGGATCCCAACATTATTACATTAGCCAAGATTCTTGCGTTGAGCCGGTATGGGGCACTGCCGGAAATGTGGCCAGATGCGCAGATATAGCTTCACAGGAATCAACGCTATTGTTGCCAGTAGTGTCGTTGGAAAAGCAGCTATCATCACTTTATCCCCGCGGCGAACCATCAATGCAAGTTACGTGATTGACTAGCGGAATGACTATTCCTCCTAGGCCCCTTTCCTTTACCATATTATACAATCATAACTTCTTTGAATCTATAGCCAGTCGATTCATTGTCCTGCTCGGCCTATTCCCATCAAGCCAAGGCTGGAGCAGTTGTTAGCTATGAGCAGCGAAACTGCCACTTCTTTAACAGGTAATTTCGCAAAAGAATATGTACAAAGACCAGAAAGCAGAGCAACCAATATGCCAAAAATAGCGCCCAGAACACCCAGGTGGAAAGTGGCTTACAACGCGGGTGGAGAGGATACCGGATACCGGATAGATGTGAAAATAGATACTATCGGCGCCGAGCATGCCGGAGAACAATACCGGCCAACTGCACGGCATTCGGAGACCTGTAACACAAAAAGTCAGGCTAGAATAGACCGAGCCATTTGTGGCTGTTGGTGCTCCCTAAGCCAAGCCCACTCGATAACCTCGCTCAAGCCTGTTGGACGGCGCACCGCTGGTCGTTGACATTTCCCCACACGACTAGTATCTGCCGGGTACACGCACCCGGGCGCCTTACATAAAGAAGTGTTTGAGACCCTGGCGCAGAAGGCTTCGGAATATCCCCCTTCCAGTACATTTTACATTCCTGGTATTGATCGTTTTCGAGCATCCGTCAACCTTCTCAGGACGTCATCACTGAGATGGTCTATCCGAATGGAACCGTCGAAATTCTGAAGAACAAGTATACTCGTGAACAGCTTCAGACACTGCGAGAAGAGAACAACGTCGTCAGTGTTGAACATCACCCAGGCAACGTCATCTATGACGATGCTGCTGAATTCGTCAAAAACATGACGGAGAGGGAAACGGGCCGCCCCGTATGCTAAACGGAAACCCAAAAATGGTATGATCAAAACCAGTGGGGTTAGTGGTATCAATCATGGGCTCAGGTTGGCAACTGCTTTTATTGTGATCATTGTACACAGGCGATAGCTTCATCCTTCGGTGTGGCCCAGACGTGGACCGTTGGACTGGGTTTCAAATTTGACAACGTTTTGAGCGCTAGCTTTGGCTTTAGCTGGGGGAAAATCTTCACTCTGAGTGACACCCGGACGTGCCAGTGGGACAATGTCGAAAATGGCTGCCATACGATATGGTATCAGCCTTTGATGTCATACCACAACGGCTACGCAAACTACCAGACTCATGTCCATTGCTATGCCTTGGGAGGTATACCTGCTACTGATTCATACTACGACCTTAACTGGGGCTTTGCCAATGTGAACTAGGGCGGTAACAACGGGGTCAACCAACGGAGTTTGGGATGCAACAGCGGGTGCGGAGGAAGTGACCACAGGCAATGCCAAGGGAACAATGGCGGAGTTCTCTGGCCAAATGCAAACTAGTCATGGTATACGCAACATCTCGCACCCAACTGGGCAGTCTTCTCTTACTGTTGGATGGCAAACAGTATACTACTCAAGATGCTGCGATAGTTCTGCTACCGCAGTTCTGGCAGAGTAGTGTAGTTTGAGGAGATATAAGACATTGAAGGATTATGAAAAGCTTCGGTCGTTGTATGGAGTTCTCCCTAGGAATTTAAGCTCAGCCGACTGTTTAGCGGGTTTTACAGCTGATAGCTTCTTATGAACAGACTCAAGGTTGCAAAAAACTGCCTATTAAGAGCATATAAATCATGCTTGCTAAGCTTTTCCATCGCATTGTAGGCGATTCATGTATGGACCAAGTGAGTGACTGTATGAGACTAGAATCGTTATAGCAGCGAACACGAAAAACACTATTACTTCAAAAACTGCAAAGGCGCATCTATAACTAGTTAAAATAAATCTAGAAACTTAACAATATAGGCATAGTTCCTTGAACTTACCCAGGTATATATATAGCAACAAGATCTAGTACAGGCCGTAGCTAGTGTACCAGCTTGCTATGGAGCTCTTTACGCTTTTTTATGCAATTATACAGGCAATTGATATTGACCCATCATGGTTTGGTAACGACGCACGACGTTCCGAACTCAGCCCCTGTTATTGTTCAGAAAGGATTATTGCGGTGCACCTTAACACGGTATGGTCAGGTTTTCTTATTTATCGTTAATTTTCAAATTCAATTCGAACTCATAACGGGACACGTGGTAGCTATAGTGGGTTGCTCAGCAAGGCCGTTAACTAGCACCCACCACAGAATCCTTTAGGTATAAGGTGTAAGCTTGTTCAAGTCGGTTAGGCAATTCCTCTAACTAGTCATTTGGCATAATCAGCCCACTTACATGGACTGGGTCTAACCTGTTAAATTCAGTCCTAGCCCGGCTACCCAAGTCATCCGTGTATTAACTTTAAGAAATTATGAGAGCTATTTAAGGATCAACAAAACCCAAAATCACAGCTACCATTGTCAGTTTACTGATCTTTAATGTATATTGCTGCGTGAATTATTACTCGTACATCACCATGGCATCAACCAAAGGCCCAGCCCTGCTTATCGTTCACGGCGGCGGTCATAGCGATCCTGCCTATCTCCAGCCGTTCCTGAAGTCGTTAGAGAAACTCAATATTTCCGCTGAAATTGGCAGTCAACCATCTGATGGAGGCTTTCCTCCCATTGGACGCTCCATGTATGATGACGCCGTTTACTGGCGTAATAAAATCACGTCGCTTCTTGATGCGGGCAAAGACATTGTCATGATTATGCATTCCATCAGTGGCATTGTCGGCACAGAGGCAGCACAAGGACTGGGCAAAGCTGAGCGCCAGAAAGCTGGTCTACCCGGCGGGGTTGTGCGCCTCATTTACCTGGCGTCTTACCTGGCAGATGTGGGGGAGAGCACATTTACATTTTATGCGCCAGGCAGGGGCATGCCGACCAGAGCCAGCGTTGTTGAGGTACAGCATAACTTCATCTGCGCAAAGAACAAGCTCAAATAAGTAGAAAAAGCTAACGGTGCGTGACAGGCTGAAAATGGCACATCTGCCGCAGACCTCGAGCCGTTCTCTGACCATTTCTACAACGACCAGCCAGAAGAAGAGCGAAATCATTGGGCAAAGTATCTGAAGCGGGTGCCAGCAGAATGGTACACACAACCTGTGACTCATGCAACTTGGAGAGACATACCGAGTACATGGACATTTACTGAAGGAGATGACATTATTCCAGTAGAGATCCAAAGGGCCATGGTACGGAACGGGGAACAGAAGCATGGCGTCGAATTTCAATTTTTAATATGGACACTGAACATTCGCCCTTTTTGAGCAAGCCAGATGAACTGGCTTCGATCGTTGAGCAAGCAGCGTATGTTAACCAAAGTTGCTAGACATTGGAAGAATTTGGAATTTATACGAGAAATTACGGTACAACAAGCGAGAAGTGGCCCCAACAGCTCGCACAGATACTACCAGTCGATATGTACCTCGACTAGGTACAAAGTACCTCCAGGTTGATTGCATGTGAGCTTACTAGGGTAGAACACGAAGCGACTAATTACCTTCAGCTCGTTGTTGTACTTGAGAAGCTCATTATAGACATATAACCTTGTTCGAACAGGCTAAGATGCTGAATGCCATTAAAGGCTGCCAGTTGTTCAGAATCATAATCGAATTAAGAGCAAATATCTTTGGAAAAAAACAACTAGATTCATTGCTTTGGATGTTCACAGTGTACCTCTAGACTGACCTTGTCCCTCTCGGGGCGGTTCTGGTCTCCCAGTGTAAGCCGGATAGGCTGCGGATGGTAGGGGACTGTTGGTAAGTGGTAGGCTATCCGCGCCGGCCTGAAGCTACTGCTCGGAACTCGCAGCCGTGTCGCCGCAGGAATAATTGCTGACTAGGCTATCCGTTTTCCACAGAAACTGTAACTCCAGCATAACAAAAAGTTTAATTGGTAATTGGAAACCCCAGTCTATGCATCAAAGTGCTATGTCCTGCTGGACAAAGCCGCATTGCAATTCGTTGCTGCTATCGGCTATTCCCTGACTGCCGCGAGCCTTGATTGATCCCGCCGCTCTCGTGTCATCCCTATATAAGGAGGCAGGCCAGCAGGTTTGCTGAGAGGTGATCCTTTTGTTTGTAATTTACCCGCAACGAGTTATTCCTATCTGCGCAACTTTTACATCTTCAACATGCAATTTTTCTCTCCCTTCTTACTCCTGGGACTTGCCACCCTTGGTTTTGCCGACTTTCATGTCGGGGAGTCCCAAAAACAGCAACAACCGATTAACCCCGACAAACCTCCGTTCCCTGTATACACCGAAAACGTCGCGTGTCCGTCGAATTACTTGAACTGCAAGTGCTATGGAGACTGGCCGAAGAGGTCTGATCGTGGTGCCATTGTTTCCTCCAGGTCGACTACTGGGCAATATTTTTCTCTCAAAGAGGGCCTCTGCGGAATGGGAAAACTGGACTTTTACTATCGCCAGAATCTGGGCCACTGGGAGTTTTATGTCAACAACGGGGATGGGAAAGTGCAAGGAACGTGCCACAAGGCAACTGGCCCAGGGTTAGTTAAGAGCTGCGGCGGCGCGTTCAGCGTCATGTCGACGGTGTATAAGGATCAGCTTTGGTGTTATAGTTATATTTGTGGCAAATAGTACCAAAGTGTGGAAGCAGAGAAATAGTCGTCAGGGCTCGGACGATGCGCGGCTTGCATGCCCATCTTGGAAAAATTTTAAAGTTGTGAATGCAGTCTGCGCGTAAATTCTAATCTGCTTTCTTGGTTAACTATTATTTGGAACTAGCTAGCGGATGCAAACCTGGTTGTACATAAGCAGGGACTGGGCAAGCAAGAAGGCTTACGGGGCTACCTAATAAGCTAGTTTTGTCTTTATCGTTTCAATTAACTATACTTAAGCCTGGAAACTTGAGTACGAAAATTGTTTCTTTATTGAATAAAGTACACAATAAATAGTATCTTCGCTGTACAAGCTTTCTATAAAGATTTTACATTGCTTGTTCACAGCAAAATTAGATTACGCTTGAGAACGGTCTAACCTATCGGTATCAGGGAGCCCGAGCACCCGGCCTTTGCAGGCTGCGGCACTCAGTTGAATTACCAGTGGATATTCAGTCAGACTCACACGCGTGCAATCTACATTACGCCACGCACGCGTCCACACCACCAGGTCCTCCAACATCATGCCATCCAACACGCCCCAAAACCACAACTCCGAGACAGGAATCCAGGCGCAGCTGCGTTGTGTCGAGCAGTTTCATCGCGCCGTCAATTCTGGTGTACGGACCACGCCAACGGCCAACATTGGCCTCGAAACGGCGCGTTTCCGCCACGAGCTCATGCGCGAGGAGAACCAAGAGTACCTCGACGCCGTCGAGGCGGGCGACGTGGTCGAGGTGGCCGACGCTCTGGGCGACCAGCTGTACGTGCTGTGCGGGACCATGATTGAGCACGGCATGCAGGGCGTCATCGAGGATGTGTTTGCCGAGATTCACAGGAGCAACATGACCAAGCTGGGCGACGACGGCAAGCCAGTCTACCGCGAGGACGGCAAGGTGGCCAAGGGGCCCAACTTTACTAGGCCGAACCTCAAGGAAATTGTGGAGAGCAAGATGGCCACGGAAAATAAGGAGTAGATTAAGCTTGCTACCTCAGTGTATGGTGGGTTTTCACGCAATGATTGGTGAGCTGCTCAGACGGGATATTTTGCAATTCGCTATCGTTGGATGCTAGAAATGATTGTTTATAAACTTGATTCTATCCACACATCTGCGATTTGATCTAATAGCTTGCAAAATACAACGTTGTCAATTATACAAGCTTATTTGCAACCATAAACCATTCTCTCACTCACTGAACTTCTATCATTGGACGAATAAACACATATTTGCTCAGGCTGAAGCTGGTTGGAAACTCTAGCCTCAATTGTGCTACATACAACGCTGTAACAAACGTCAATGCCATTAGTCCGTGGAGCAAAATATCAGGGCTCTAAAGTGATTCTTGTAAGCCTTTATCCAGGACATGGTAACAAGCCGCTGAGAAAGTATGGGTGGCCTAGAACGATACAAAATCTCAAAACAAATGTTACATTGTATGCTAACACTCTATGAGCCTTTCCTCTAAATCTCGCGAAAGTAATGCCATGAATGTAAAAAGCCATGCTCTCCGATTGATTCATCATCACTCATGTAAAAACCATCTGGCATCGCTCCAAAATCCTTTCGCTGTGCCATTGCCTTGCACGCGTCAAAGGGGTGCAGTTAGCTAGACTGCCTATAACTCTCCATGAATGTAGTCTGGCGCCATCTGAGCGTTGAAAGCTGACGGGTAAACGGAAAAGCCACCAATTCTGCGCCCTAATGTATCAACCATTTCCCAAGTTATGCCATTCTCAGGGGTTATCCAGTCAACTGCGCCTTGGATTGCTTCGATGCATGTGTGGTACATGACTGCGTATGGGATGTCTCTGAATTCATATCCGTTGTTTTCGTATATTTCACCGCTCCAAGACCATCCACCTCCAAGGTTTCTTCTTTGCACGATGCCACCACCAATGACGCTACGGACATCTGTGGCAAAGTTATCCGCAATGTAATTTTGGCCGGCAAGGTCCGTGTCCTTGGGGAACACCCAGTTTGTGCCTTGCCAGTGTTCGACCAGATACCATGAAATGGAAAAGACCCAACCTTGGATCTGATAGAGCTTGCCTCGGTACATGGAAGTGCGCTTGGTCAGGTCGCGGGTCTCAACAGTCTCGCGTGCGCCGGATTTGAAAGCTTTTGCCAAGAACTCTGCATGGTGGGTTCTCAAAGCCTCTGGCCATCCAGCAAGCCAGTCCTCGTACGAGACTTCTGCAATCACAGTGCCGTTGGCAGCCGCTCCCGAGTCACTTTTGATGGGAAGGTTGGCGGGAGATCCCAACGCGCTCAAGGCCGCGATCAAGTTGAGAAGGAATGAATACTGCATTGTCGATTTAATGGCTTAGCCAAAGAGGAGAAAGAAGCAGTTGAGTTCGCTGAATTCAGTGTGTGGATTAATGATCTGGATAGCTCAGTATGGAAGCAGGGAACCTACAGACATTATATATACATATGTATACCTTCAACCAAGACATCGCCAGACACGTGGCTGCGTGTAGTCTTGAGTAACGTAACTCCAACACATAAGTTTTCATTCACCATCTCACGTCAGCCGGTACGAGCACTTTGATTTGTATTCCAACTCCTCGGGTAAAAGGTTCATTAAGTTCTCTCTTCATCTCAATAATGCAAAATATAACCAGTGCGTAGCAATGGGGTAAAGCAGGGTGTACTCATTCTGGCTGGTAGTCTAGATCCACCCACTCTCGGGCAATGTTTGTGTTACCGAGTCAAGTAGATGACAGGCGAGCAGGATCTGCTTATGCCACTAGACTGCTATTGGAAATTGCATGGTCCCGCCCGAATGGACTGACAGATGAATGTCAATAGAAAATAAAAATTCTAGCGTGAGCTACTAGTGAGGGTAGAGATGTCCCCGCTATAGGATTCCTTTCCTATTATGTGGTAACAATAAAGAAGGTTTTACTTACTTAATAGTTAATTATACCTCTAAACATTTATGAAGGTATAATCATGCATTTAATTTTGGTAAATGGATCAGTGTGTTTTACAAGTATCTAGCGAAGAACCTGCATGGCGGTTCCAAGGGGACGGGACATTTTCACAGCGGAGGCTCAAACGGCTCCTGAAATCGGTCAAAGGACACCAGCCGTTCGACTGCATGCTCGCTATCTTAAACGCTCCTAGTTCCTCTCATTCTTCACAGTGGGGTTATGGTTTCAATAGTATCAAAGTAACTTTATAAAGTGAGCTTGCCATTTCTCTCTAGCTGCCGCGATGACCTCGTATCCAGGTCAGGCTGCCGTTGGTCACGGTGTTGATCGACGGAAGCCTAGCTGCTTGACTTGAGTCAGTAGTCACAACAGTAAAGGAAGGAAGATCCATACACGCACAAGTAAGTCTTCGTCTTATAGGATCTAGCAAGATGTTATGTATTAATTAATTTCGAGGCGGTACTACTCTTACTCTCCCAACCATGCACGTCTCTCGGCAATAGCGCTCCATCCTCGTTTTTTTTCTTCCTTGGCTACCTTGTCTCAGTATATTCCATTACGAATTAATTAAGTCATTTTGATCCTAGGCATAGTGATACATCTTCCATTACATCGATCTTCTCTTTAATTGGTCTCAATTTTCTTTGATTTTTAGAAAACAACCGTCAGCTTCCATCCCGTTCTGCCAATCCTTGCCACCAGTGCGCCAGTTGTGCCAACCAACATAAAAGTCCCTGCAAATATCTTCATGCCAACCAAGCCGCCATGACCCTGGAGAATCTTCCCCGCGATTGGTGTTGCAAGAAGACCGCCAACACATCCAACTAGCGTTGAGATGCCATTCCGATATCCAATCTCCTCAATTGGTGACAGCTGCGCAATAAGCGCCGGCACGAGTGAAATATAGGCACCCGAAAATATACCAAAGAGCACAGCAAAAGCAACAATGCTACCATCATTTGAGGCCGGAATCCACAATGCCACAATCAAAGTGCCCGCTGTGTAGCAAGCCACAATAAATGCGTTGAACCGGCCAAACTTGTCTGCCAGGAACCCTGAGCATAGGCGGCCAACCAGACTAACACAAAGTGTCAACGCAGCTCGGACAGAACACATTGAATTCCGTACAACTCACCTTGAAGCATTGTAAAATGCCACTAGATTCTGGGACAGCCTTGCATTCGTTCCAGCCATGACCGCTGCCGTCGGAAGATAGTCTATTGGCGTGTACAGCCCAAAAGGCACCAACGCGAGGCCAATGAGGAGAGCTACAAAGGGAAACTCGCGAAACGGCTTTCCGAGCTGTTTCCGGGTGGTTTTCTCCACGATAGGCGGATGGTGCATCCTCGTAGTCAAGTTCACAATAGTCAACATCCCGGCAATGATAAAGGCAGCCGCTCGCATGGCCCAACCATATCCCACACTGTCAATGAGCGCATTGAGCAGGATCGGGAAGATTATGCCGCCAATACTAGACCCCGTCGCCAGGATTCCAAACGCAAGACCCCTTTTCTTGTCAAACCACCCGCTCACACAGGCAATGGCCGCGAGAGAGACGGCTGCGCTTCCCATTGCACTGCATGTGCCTTGAGATAGGAGGAATTGGTAGTACTTTGTCGAGATGGAGGCCATCATCAGTCCAAAAACGTGCATGATGGAGCCGACCAACACAATGTAGCGAGGGCCATATCTGTCAAAAACCTGACCCAATACTGGGCCAACTGCAGACATGAAGAAAATCTGTAGAGCAGGAATCCAGGCAATTTGGCTGGGTGAGTAGTCTTGGAGCGGCCCGTGCTGATAATACTGCTGGAATGTGCCGACACCTACGTGTGGGATAGATTAGCTAAATCTGGTCGCCCGGCGTGGTGGTGAACAGAGGAAATGACGAACTATTAATCCAGCCGTAACTGCAAAAACTGCTACACCATGCCCCCAGCAGTACAAGCCAAGCAGCTGCTCCCGTATCAACGTCGCTTTTTGTTTCGTCTTTTATTTGGCTAAAGCTGATCGTGGAATCCTCGGAAAGTTGTGGCGTAGAGGAGCTGTCGCGGGGATACTCAGTTGGCAGCACATACTTTTCGTATTGAGACTCTGGATCGGTCAAAACCGCTCTATCTTTGTTATTGTGGCAAGACATTGTGCGACAGAAAATAACTAGGAGGACTCATGTGTGTCGAACTGGGTAGAATAAATTATTTCATCTTGGCTACCGTGTATATTTATTGCTATAACACGCGCAACCAAAGCTGTCTTCTAAATGATATAAAATGTTGTGTCGGCCGAACCGGTTCTCTCAAAATATAAAGTAACGTGTGAGCCATTCCTATTCTCTTGTGCAGTTTCGCGCTCTGTCCAACGCATAGTCGCAACTGTGGATGAGACACGCCAGGGTCCAGCTTCGGCTCGTACGAAGCGGCGGAATGTGGCGTTGGTGCAAAGAACCCACCATATTATTAATTACTAGCTGTGCCAAAAGTTTGATCTGATAAGCGGCCGGGCCTCGCGAGCTCGGTGAATTTGGTAACTCGCGCGAGCCGGCTCGGCAGCCAGGCCGGGACTCGGCGGGCATCCCGCCACGTTTATAAATACTTTCCACGGCCATTACACGTCCCCAAGTTAAATCCGACAACTTCTTGTACCTTGCATCATCGATTGTAAAACATGGCCTCTGGATTTCTTGTCGTTGTCGGAGGGAGCTATGTTGGTTCGTCTTCACCGGCTGTTGTACCTAATAAAACCGCTAACTAATTCATGCTTCAGGTGTCAAGGCATCTCAGCAGCTCGCAGCCGGCTTTAGCGGTCGCTTTCGCGTATTATTAATAGAGAAGCAATCTCACTTTGGGCATCTCTTTGCCTTTCCGCGCTTCGCATCCGCCATTGGAGTCAAGACGCAAAAGGCATTTATCCCATATCAAGGCGCCTTCAAGGACGCACCAGCTGGGTCCATCGATGTTATTCAGGCCAGAGTCACCAACGTCACCAACGGAGCAGTGCAGCTGGACAGGACGGTCTTGCTAAATGATCAGCATGTCGATTCTATTCCCTATCGCTATCTCGTAAGTTTTTTTATTGGTCTTTCAACCCTATGAAAGGCTACCGTCATTTTTCAAGACTAATAGTCGCTAAAACTACTCCAGGTTTTGGCCACTGGTACCCAGCTCGCTGCGCCATCCAGCATGCCCAGCACAGAAAAGCTTGAGGGAATAAAGTACCTGCAAGATCATGCGCAGCGCGTCGGTAAAAGCTCAAAAATTGTCATCATTGGCGGCGGTGCGGTGGGCGTGCAGATGGCGACCGACATCAAGGAACTCTACCCAACCAAGTCGGTCACCCTTGTGCATTCGCGCCAGGTCGTCATGAACAACTTTCACCCTCAGCTGCACGAAATCGTCAAGGCGAGATGTGCTGAGCTCGGTATCGAGCTGGTTGTCGGCTCCAGAGTAAAGCTACCACCAAACGGCTACCCAACTAGTGGTGACTTTTACGTGGAATTGCAGGATGGCACCAAGATTCCATCAGACCTAGCGGTAGGTACTCACACCAGAGAAATGGGAACTTGGCGTACTAACCAGTTAAATCTACCCAGATTATATGTACCGGTCAGATTCCGCATTCGAATATTCTCAAATCTTTGTCTCCGGAGTCAATTGACGAATCCGGGTTCGTGCGCGTCTTGCAAACCTTGCAGCTCAATGACTCAAAGCACCCCAACATCTTCGCGATTGGAGATGTCGCCGCGACTGGTGCTCCCAAAGCAGCGCGACCGTAATTTTTTTCCCCATTCACTTTCAGAATAATTACTAATGCCGTACTAGGGGAATGGCGCAAGCCGAGATTGTGGCGAGGAATATTCAGCACCACTTGAACAATGAGCCGCTGGAAGTCTATGCTCCCACTAATCCACCAGCGATTCACCTGACACTGGGCATCGTAAGTCTTTCTGCTCACTGCGCCTCTGTGAGATGGTTCATCTTTCTAATGCTGTTCTGACCTGCCCACAGGCCAAAAATGTAATATTTCGCAACCCTGCGCAAGGCGCAACTGAAACATACACGGACTTTAGAGAGGATGGGTAAGCTTCAATCCAGAACGAACTGGGAAATATGCTGATAGTTTCACGATTAGGCAACTTGATATGGGCATTGATGGTGTGTGGACGCGCCGTGGTGGTGGTGGTGACTCCATGCTTTAGAAACTTACCACGGTGGTAATTGACATAATAATTTAGCTTCCATGCGTAGGAGCGAAATGAAAGAGGATAATTTAATGATATAAATTCTAGAAGACCACCGTTGCTGACCTCGAAGTTCGAAATTCGAGATCATCACGATCTAGGACGCCTACAATTTATGAACTACGAACCAGATTACCTTGGCCAGGACATAGAAGCGCCGCTGAAAAGTTTCAAGTTGCTATAAAAAGCCATTGAAAGGTTACAATACGACAGTATGGTGTCCCACTTAGAGAGCCGATCGAGGCAACAAATTCTAGGAACGTTTGAGGGGTGGTATAGGGTAAACACGACGCCTCACCAATGCTTCAACGCAACCCTCGGTTCGGCCGAAGCATTCGGAAGAGCCGGAATCCGCCGCCACATACAACATGAGTCGAACTTGCCTTCTAGACTTGGCAGATCAGATAACCCCCCTGGCCAAAACCAATTCTCCTGCATTGAAACCGAGTTCCGACGGGTTATTATTCCTAGGCTGTCATTTTCGGAATAACGACGGACCGTCGGCAACTCAAGTCCGATGGTGGGAGCCTTCTCTGTCCAAGGATCGCTGTACGGCGATGAACGCTCAAGGGAAACAACTGAAGCTTGTCACGGAATATTGCATCAAATAATTCCCAGTCCAATGACGGACAATCTGCGCCCACCATCACCTACTGCGCCTTCTGGCCGCCCTGAACGAAAGCGGCGGCGAAAGATTTGGTCCTGCAGTGAATGTAGAAACAGGAAGCTCCAATGCGACCGAACGCTACCAGCCTGCGGTCGTTGTACCAAGGCAAACAAGCCCGGACTTTGTATCTACATTGATGATGTCGATTTACTTCCCGGTGTGTCGGCCAGCAACCCCAACACTGTACTGCATGGCCGATTCGGACACACAACTCAAACCGCGTCGCCCACATCGAATGAAGCTGCCTGTTGCAACAATGCAGAGCTGCTCCAAAGAATTGGGCAGCTCGAGGATGCTTTGAAGCATCAAACGCCTAGCGCCACAAATGCGCAAAACACATATAGACTTCCCCCAACACCAGCATCCACTGTCGCTCGCCAAGAGCCGTATCGAAGCAATGGTGATGCCACGTTTTTGCACGGCCAATCTTTCCAGACGCGATTCAATGGCAGCACGCATGAAGGTCTATCGGTGAACCACATTCCTGGATTTTCTGATTTCATGACAGAACTCTTTGAGAGGTTTCCAACAATCAGCCGCGTCCGTCTGCAGACTCGAGCGTCTGATAATGCAACCAATTTAACCGTTTTAAATATTAGCCCGCCACTACCTGCGCAGCTGAGCGATCTGCTGCCCAACAGAATTGAAGCCGATCAGTTGGTGCAATTGTTCATGGATACGTATGGCTGTGTGTATCACATTCTGCACCTGCCAAGCTTCCATAAAGACTATGAAAATTTCTGGCAGGGCAAAGAAGTCAACTCGAAATTCGTCATTGTGCTCATCCTCATCGTCGCCGTATCCTTGTGCCTGTCGTCAAAGGCGACGGCAGATTCATCACGTCAGCAGGCAACGACAATGATTCGATCGTGTGAGCAATGGCTTGTGACCAATTTTCTAAAATACAATACCATATACGATGTCCAAATATCTGTTTTGCTTATATTTGCAAGGCAGATCAATGCAAAAAGATTCAAGAAGACTTGGGCTCATGCCGGGAAAACAGTTCGAGATTTAATGTGTGCGGGGCTTCATCAAGAACCCAGCATTCTAAAGGACGGAGTCTCGGCACTCGACAAGGAGATGCGCCGGCGAATCTGGTTTGCTGCCGCCGAGTTTGAACTGCAAGCATCGTTTGAGCAGGGCATGCCGGCTATGCCGTGGCAGGATCAGAGCGATATTCTCCCGCCAAGGAACATACAGGATGATGAGATGGAGCCAGACCAGGTTCCGGAATCGCGGCCCGCGCAGGAATTTACACCAACCTCGTATCTGGCGGTCGCAAGTAGCAGTATTTTCTTGCGGCATACCCTCAATAATATCCTCAACAATGTGCGACACGATTTATCCTTTGAGGAGACAAAGGATTTTACAGATAAAATAGATGCCCTGTTGGCGGAAATACCGACGTGGGCAGACCCCCGCTCTGACTTGCCTCGCGTTCTCCTCTCGATCAACCTTCAGCAATATAAAATTGTCTTGCATGACAGACAAGTTCGGCGAACGGCATCCGCTGCCGAGAGAAGCTTCTCGAAAATGATTATTCTCGACACAGCCACGAAGATGATCCACAGCCACCGAGCGATACTTGACAGTGGCAGCACCGCCCTGGAAATGCTGAATGGGGACCTTGTCAGGACGACCCTGTTGATATGCCAGGTGTATTTAACCCTGGACCCGCGAACCGAGATTCTGCTTAGTAGAGTCGCGGAGACGGAGGGTGTAGCGGCCATCAATTCTGCCGTCACTATGCTCAAAGAAAAAGTCGTCCGCTACGGCGGCGACCAGAGGCACATGCTGAGCGCTGTTGCCGCCAGTAAATTTCTGCGATTAAAGAATGAGCCGGACACGAGGGAGACTGTCATGCGGGATGCACTGAGCGAATGCGTATCGATTGTCAACGGGTTTGCTGGTGGGCTGCAGGACAGAGCGAAGCCATTCCTCGATATGCAACGGACTGTCAATGATGCTTCCAAAAACGGCGATGTTTCTGATCAACAACATCAGGATCAAGAGCAGCAAAAGCAGCAAAAGCAGCAAAAGCAGCAAAAGCAGCAAAAGCAGCAAAAGCAGCAAAAGCAGCAAAAGCAGCAAGAAGAACAGTCCTTGGCTGAGGCGAGTGCTGAGATGATTTTGGGACCGCTCAATGTAGAGTCCTGGTGCTTGGGGGAATGGGATTTCGACGACTACTGCATGGACTATCAAGACTTTGCTGTGATACCGCTGTGATCTGGTTGTGGGATAATTACTTTCCTGCAATAACTTTTGTCACAAGAAACCATCTCTAGCTCGCTGAGCGCGGGTGACACCGCCATCGATACAGATACATGCGCACACGTGGACAGATCATTGCAATGCAGTCAGTAAAAGAAGATTTCTTGTTCAGCTATAGACGTGCATCCTATAAATCGGGCATGACAATGTCAAGGAAATGAAAAGGGTGGTCTACTCTAAGGCAAGCCCATTCTCACATCGCTCTTCTCGTTCAATCCCCACGCCAGGCCGCTGTCATCATGGACAGTCGTGCGCCTCATGTCCCTACGGTACTTTGTGACGAACTCGCCGCCCGTGGCGCGGTGCATGGTGCAGGTATTGTCCCACACAATCATGTCGCCCACGTCTTGCCACTCTACATTGACCACATACTTACCCTGCGTGGCGTGCGCAAAGAGCCTGTCGAGAATAGCCTGCGACTCCTCCGCCGACGCCCCCTCGAGCGAGTGTATGTGCTTGGCCAGATAAAGGGTGCCCCGACCAGAGCGCTCGTGGGTCTGGAGCAGCTTGTGGCGGCTCATGAAGTACTCTGTCGGCTCGCTGTCTTTGTAGAAATCCGGCGCGGCCAACTTTTTCGAGTGCAAGAGGGAGTGGCGGGCCACAAAATCTCGCTCGTGAAGAAGTGCCTTGAGATTGTCATCCAAATCACGGTAGGCGGTCCGCATATCTGCGAATTCAGTGTTTCCACCAGTCCCGGCCGGTGGAAGTTCATGGGCAAGGAGCAAGGAGAATCCTGCTCGACGTGGATTAAAGCTCGAGTCCGTGTGGAACAGAGCGTTGCCCTGAGGCCAGGAGGAGAAAATATGTCAGCACTGATTTCACATGTAGTTTGCGCTTAATTCGCAACTCTGGTATACTTTGTTTGATTGGGCATGGGGGGAAGTTGGGTCCAGAAGACTGCCATCGTGGCCAATGTTGCCGACATCGAAGAGTTCATTGTATTTGAGGCGATGGGCACGTCCGGCTTTATTGTAGGGCGTGACATCGTCTAGCTCACCAAACCTTCTAGAGAGCTCAATGTGCGTTTCATCCGTCAGATTGGTCTGGCGAACGACGGCGAAACCGTGCTACTTGCGTGTTAGCGCAGCAATGACAGGATAATCCGTGTTTTGACCCGTGAATACTTGCATCTTTCACAGCCTGCTTAAGAAACTGAAAGTATTTCTCATCTACTCCGCTTGCAAAGCTCATGTTTGTAATGTTTGCACCAAAGCCATTCTTCATCACTTCAAGTTGAGGCCCAGTGCCACTGGCGGCGACTGAGGACGAGGCTGCGGCGACGATTGACATGATTATTGTTTTCAGCGAATACGAATTGTTTGATCTGGGTTACAGACTGCATCAAGTGTCCGCTTGGCCATTTAAATACTTGATTAATGAGCATATGACCTTTCAAATGCCGGTACCGGATGGTGATATTAGGCTATTCGGCAATCCGGCAATAGCAATCCCCCCACGCAGGCGACGCTACTTTCTGGGGATGAGGCGATCGACGATCTTAGCGAACCATGTTTATTAATACTTTAAATATTTCATTAATTTAGTTTCTAGTTTTCTTCTTGCAGTAATTTGCATTGTTGCGGATTCTAGGTGGCAGTCGCTCAACTGACTGTGCCATACTGTCGGGAGTGCGTAGGACAAGCGTCAACGTGCAGTTGTTGATGGATCAGAAATCGTGTTACCCCGCCACATGTTACTCTGCATGCGGGGGTGAATTATTTCTACCTGGATCAAGAAGTCTGTGTAAAGTGAATGGGTGCAGGGGGAGGACGAAGTGTGCCAGTCCCTGACCATGACGTCGTAAACAACGGCAAAATATACAGCAGGTTTAGTCAATGAATTGAATATAGAAGCTCCGACCACAGCTACTTCTCACTCTCCACCCTCTTCTTCAAGTCACGATTGAACCCTTCAAACCCCTCTTTTTGCTTCGAGCCCTGCGGGATAAGATTCATCGCAAAGGCCAATATCCCACTGAATTCCTCCGAGTGCACGAAAGTCGTTGTGCCGGGCTTCGGGCCGGGATCAAAGCGGAATGCGTGGTCGCCATACAATAAACCGGGGATGCTGCCGCGCCACTTGAGCTGCTCGGCCGAATTTTCCTTAGAAGAGAAAGAAGAAATCAGTTTAGTTTTATTCAACTTGCCAGAGAGAAACCAGGAAAAAGTTCAAACAGAGGAAAAGAAATTCCACAAGGGGTATACGAAGCGGTGGGACATACCAAAACCACTGGAGAAAATGATGCGGCTTCGAGTTTGACATTGAGTTTGTCGCCCTTTTCGAGGATGTCCTTTTGCTCGACGGGCTCAATGGATCGGATGAAGCCCTGCGTCCACTCGGGTATCCTCTTAAAGTCGAGTAACTGCATTTTGCCCACGCTGTCAGTGGACACTCATATACATGCAGGTGCGGGAAAGTAGCAATGAACTATAGAAAACTGCCAGACGTTTCTTACAACTTGTCTGACATGCTCCGGCGAGCTGTTGATTTCTGTAGTGGTTGTGACGATGCCCATTTTTTTTTATCTTGGCTTGTGAGGTCTTGGAGAAAGTTGCAAAGTGCTATTGTTCAAAGGAACAGGCCGGCTATTTGCGTTGTAATATAAGTGTAGCACGGAGCTTACACCGGCCCGCCCAAGATACTCAAATACGCTTGAATAAACCATCGCCGACGGACGGCACACCTCTTAGAATTTGTGCAGCCGTGATTCCTGGCCGTTTTCAGCTCCGTGATTAGTAGACTGGCTCGGAAGCTTCCCAATGCGGCTGGGCGACGGCGCTCAATCGGCGCCGCGATTTAGCGGCTCAGCTTCCGGCCAGATGCACATCAACTTGGTCTTTTTCGTTTGTCACCACGATGGTAGTTGTTTATTTTAATATATTTTGCTCTGGACGAAAATGAACTTGAGAGAGCCCCAGTTGGTTTTCTGGCCATCTTGCTACAAAGTGAGTCGGCAATACCGTCTGTGCACGAATGCATGCACAGCCCGACTTATATAGGAAACCTGCTCCAGATCATCGGTCGTATCACGGCGACGGAGCGCCGACAGCAAAGTGCAATTCTATACACATTAAATACCAAAGTCATCAGCACTACTAAAGCCTGCCATTTCCAAATCCAGCAGCTCATCTGCAGGATTTAGCATGGACAATGGGTCGTGGTACCACATTTCACCCACATCGTCCGCCAACGGCACCAACTTTTGTGCCTCTGTGGCCATCATTTCCTGCGGCCATTTACTGGATACATTAAACGCAGGCCTATCCTTGCCACCACTCGAAGAATGGGATAGCGACAGTACCGTGTCAAGTTGCGCGAGCGTGTCCGAAATATCTACTCTCTGGTCTACCCTGCCATGCACAGTCGTGGACCTCACCGCCTTGTCGTTGCCGAATTTTTCGTAATTGTCCTCATACGACCCCGTGAGCGCCAGCGGTCTAGAAAACACACCAACAGAAGGAGTATATGGCGAGGCGCTTGCACTGCTGCTAGTGCCGCCGACCGATGAGGCCGCGCTGAGCCCAGCATACACAACCTCTCCCATCGCCATCACAGCCGGCGCCGGTGGTTGTCCGATGAGCTCTGGGTGAATGCACCATTCACGCATCTGCGACAGGAGATTCAGAAAAATGGCAGGCAGGCGACAGCCGTTTACGCCAATGGAGCTGCGGACAAACAGAAGCGTCCGGTTCAGATAGGACTCGGCGTGGAGGGAGGCTCGGTCGATCAAGGGAGCAAGCTGGCTGCGTTCCTGGACGGCGCTCGCGCACAGCTTGGCCAGGACAAAGGCAGCATACGACACGCGCACAAACATGCCCAGAGGCAATGCACGGGCGAGATTGGTGTCTATGCTCATGAAAGTGTCCAACAGCGCATGGGAGTTTTCCACCAGCTCGGCCAGTGCTTCGACGGCGGCTTTCACTGGTATTGTATCCTCGTTACCGCTGGAATATGATGCGTGGCTCATACGGTACGGTACGTTAAAGTCCTCGGGTGGATGGTCGACATGAAGCGCAACCTCGCTCAGGTAGAGTCGGACAGTGTAGTACGTCATTTGCAAGGTGGGAGACGAGTGAAACTCGGCTGAACCGTGCCGCCAGTCGCCGAGTCTTCGTCTGAAGGCTGTCATCATCAGTTGCGTCTTGACATCATATATGGACGCCACTGCGCCTGGGTCATCGTAGTTGAAGGCGGAGCCAATCTCTTCTGCAATGATGAGTAAGTGAGTCCAGGCGGTGAGAATGCGGTCGCCCAGGGTCGATTGCGAGGATTGCCCCATGTGCTGAAGACAGTCTTTCGCGTAGCTGGTAACGCGCATCGTTGTCGCTCTTCGTGATGTGATCATTATCCCCATGGACTTGACGAGCACGGCAAGATACGTTCTTCTGGACTCAATATTAGTTGTATCTCTGTTTCCGACCGTCGAAATCTTGCTTTGAATACCGAAATTCGAGTCGGATTCTGGGTTGATGTTTAACGGTCTGCTTGCAATTCCAATGTCCTTGGCCATCACTTCTGCCATGTGGATGTATTCCGAGTATTTAAACTGATTCAGACGCGTGGGAGGCTGATACCAGGTAGAGCTGACCAGCAGCGCCTGGACAAGTTCCAGCGACTTTTCACTGCTCAGTACAGTACGATTCGCATATTCTTCCAGCGCCATACGGTCCAGTTTGATGGCCAAGTCATGATGCTCCTTGCCAGCGGCTGCTGCCAAAATGGCGAGAAAAAGCATTGGCTTTGCTTGACGAAGGGTGTCCGCCGTACAATCAGGAGCCAGGTATACTATGGGATAGTTTGGGTACATGTCGCTCTTGTACTGCTGGACTAGACAACGGGCGGTTTCAATCGACAGCAGGCCCTGTTTGACGGGGTCTGTTCTGTGATGCGACGCGACAATGGCTCTGCCTATTGCCGGGGTACCGGTTTCCTGTACCTGCATTTGGCTGTGTTGTATCTGCGGCACCAGGTCAAGGACTGTAGCAGTGTGTGGATTCGGAGCTACAGAGGATGCATCCGAGGCTTTCACCATGGCACGCAGTGCGCTCATTTCCTTTTCCAACTCGGCAACTCTCGCATCAGTTCTCCTGCGCGGGTTGCGCCTCTGAATCGGCGCAAAGACGCATTGCCTCCCAAAGCGAACGCATCGCTCGCAGACACTGGGATTTGTTTCGTCCAGCAGGCACCGGGTTTTCAAGGTCCGACAGTGCGTGCAGGCGCGGTGTGATGCAACCTCCATCACGACCTGCGATGGGTTTTTTTCTGTTTCTCGGATTTGTATCGCAATTATTTGCGAACTTGGAGTGAATGGAGCCTGAGGCACGCTTCGATGTAGTTCGAGTAGCGCGTGGCAAAGTGGCTGTGAGAGAGATATGACTCTGTCGCGATCATCTTCTGCGACCGATTTACCCGCAAGCACGCAACTCGCAGAGAAACAACATTTCAGCATGACAAGGCTACGCAGCGTGTACTCAACAACGGCGCTCCATTTTAGGGCGACGCCATTCAATAAGACAGCCAAGATCCTCGCCCCGCGCAGTAGTGGCTTCAAGGGACCCGCCAGCGCGATCTGTCGACCCTTCAAACCAAGATGTAACAATAATTGCTCATCAGCACGGAAGTTCAGCATGATGAGCGATAGCACTCGCACAGGTGACTTGGATAAACTCGATGGAGCAGCGTTGCTGGCGAAGCTCGTCGCACTCAGCCAGAATCAAGGCGACGCCGCTGTCTCATCAGCCACCGACGCAGAGGACGGCCAAAACGAGCAACTCCTCACCCAGCTCGTCCGCGATCGCGCTGCAGAGGCACCTGTCGCAGACGCCATCACGTTAATTTTATCAACGCCAGTAACCAGCGCTGCCTCATTTCGCACAGCATGGACTGCCGTGTCTATACTGACAGAACTTCCCCTTGACGTGCTACCGCTATATAGACAAGCCTTGGTAAACCTGTCTGCGATGGACATTGATAGCCCACCTCCTGGAATTGGCTTGTCTACGCTACGCGCACAGGGCTCAGATGTTCTACGCTTCATGGACAATCCCGACCAGGCCTGGACACCACAGCACAAGGGGGACTGGATGGCGGAAAGATCCCTGACGGAGCGAGTGCACTCGGCCGAGGCCATGCGTCCACATGTGCAGGGTTTACTCGGCTGGTTGTGCGATGTCAATTGGCCACCGTTCCAGGGATGCAGAAAACAGCTTGCGCGATTCCCAGAGGTGGTCGTACCCGCAATTCGGGAATTGCTGGCCACGGAGACGGAGGATCTTGAATGGCTTACAAGGATGATTGAGTTTGTTCACGATGAGGTCCCTGTGGGAGCGCTATGGGAGACGATGAGAGCGGAAGTGGAAGCCAAGGTCGACAGGCATTCCACGGATGAGGATGACAAAGAACTTTCCGAGGCGGCTGAGACATGGCTCAAGGTTCTTGGCGATTCAGAGAGGAAGCAAGTCTAATTCTGGCCGTAGACTGGGTTCATCTTACTTAATTTCAGGAATTACCTGAGAATCGTATCGGTATTGGTTGAATCGCTGGTAAGCCTAGCAGTCCGCCTTCCTGCAGCCACTAGGGCGGCCTGAAGCCACTATGGCACGCCTGCAGCCACTATGGCTCCGGCAACCTCTTCCTTTAAGCAGCTGGCCATTATTATGGACGTGACCAGTAGGATGCTTGCGTGAAATTGGAAAAGTGGTAAAGAGTCGTACAAACTAGAAACTAGCCGCGCAAAGTTGGCATCCTACAGTCGCCATTCAGGTGGTCTGTTTCCAACACTCTAAAACCATTACGTTCATATTTGAATTTATAGCACGCCTACTGCAAGGCAATTCACAAGCTAGCCTTTGAATAAGTAATTGCCACGTCAATCTCCCTGTTCCGCAACTTGCCTCACATTGTGGTGTTATCCTTTAACAGCCCATTGCCCTGGTACAAATCCAGGACGCCACCGCTGTACGCCATGGCCCGGTACGGTATTGTTCGGCACATAGCGCCATACACAGTGGGCCGTGAAAACAACGAGGAAGAGCAGGCAGTGAGAAAATAGACGAACCAGTACATCGTTCTTATGGTCCTGGGCTAGTTGCCTATTGCACTACATGCATTTAGTTTGTCAAAATGTCCAAATTATGACTGGATTGGATCCTTCGTATTTGGCCATGTCAATAATAGCATAGCATAGTATGGAATATTTTGGTCTGGTTCAGGCCGATTGACTTCGCGATAAATTCATACACCATAATGATTGAATTCCGTAAAAGTCTAAAATAAAGAAAGAACTATGCTATAATCGGCTCCGTTCCGTGACGACAATGCTATTGTATTGGGCGATAGACGACTGAGTTGATATCGAACATAGCTGTACCATCGTAGCAATTGCTACCACCGAGCCTTGAAGCCTGTCCAATGTAGCCGCCTAGGTCTGCTACTTCTGGAAATTTCCATCAAGGTAGCTGATGGTACCATCGCTGTAGATAACACCGATAATAGCTGGGCTGGGTTCAATGGTGCTACTGTTGCCATTGACGAGGATGTTATCGGCATTGAGAAAAGCGGGGTTATCGTTGAGGAGGATGCCGTTGTCATTGCCGAAGGTGTTGTTTTCATTCATGAAGGTATTGCTACCATCGGTGAAGCTGCTATTGCAACCGAGAAATGCAATATGGCCGTCGACAGAAGTGAAGCCACTGTTGATGAAAGTGTCGGAGCCGTGGACAAATATGCCAGCGCCAGGGTTAACTGGTTGGTTGCCGTAAACAATGTTGTCATTGCCATATGTAATATCATCCGGGTAGCTGATGCCAGGAATGGTGATCTCGTTATTACCAATGTCAAGAGGGATACTGCGAGCCCAATGAACTCTCATGTGCTGCGTGAGGCCGTCCTTCCTAAAAAAGGGTCGTTTTTCGCCCACCGCGGCTTCACTTCGATTGCAGCCATTTGCTGGACACCAGAATAATACAGTCTGTTCATGAACTGACTGATGGTGACGGTTCAAATCAACCTCTCTTGTAAAATACTTGCCACAGCCTGCCTTGCAACGGTGTTTGCTTGGGTCTCTGGTATAATTAGTATAGCAGCGCTCCACATCAAAACAAAGAACAGCTAACCTATTTGAGACCCTTGTCGTATGAGAGGACAAGGAGGAAGCCCTGCATTAGGTTAAAAAAAAAAGTGGCCCACACTCACATGATGTAAGGCGGTATTTGGCAGGATACTTGTGCGTTAAAAAAATGTGTTGGGTTTGCACTGGGTACTGGGTAGGGGTGAGAGTAGTAGCTTGCTCGTAGAGGTGCACGAAGGTGGTCGGGTAGGCAGCAGCGAGCAAGGCTTGGCTAGGCTGAGAGAATGAAGGATTATAAGGCAAATTGGCTACTATGTTGGCTGATAAGAGTAGCTGAGAATGGTCGACAAATATTCTGTATCTGGCCTCGTGCTTCTTGGTTGTTCTCGATGCAGAAAGCATGTGGTGAACCGAAAAGGTCTTCACAACAAAGAGAGGCCAAAAGAGCGATGGTACCACGAAAGCCAGATGAGAGCAGAAACAAACGTCTGGTGTTCTGATGTATTGTCTAGAAAGAGAAGAGAGGAAACAGATGAGACGGTCCCTTGGAAGCCATGGAGGGTCACGGGAGCACTGCCACTGCCTGCTACAGAGCACCACACAGTATGCGCCTTGCGCCATACAAGCTGCAGGCGCCACGTTGCTTGTCTGTGCTCAGGCCACCAACCATTCTACCCTAAAGGCAATGGATAGTTGTAGATACGTAACCAGCTTGTTCTCGCTTTTCACCCCTTTGTAAGAGTAGGCTGGTATATATGATACGACAAGGACACTGCCAGATCAACGCTGCGTCCGCCCAGATAGCGTCGTCGTAAGGCATATGATGAATGAAACAGCATAAAATCAGGAGCCGCCTTCAATCGTACAAGGAAGAGCAAGCGATATTTCCCCGCAATTTGTGCAACATCAACTCTCGCAGTTGCGAATACCAACACTGCTTTCTATTGCCAACTCATGCAAGCCGCACCCGAGGAGAATGGAGCCCGTACATTCTCGCACTTTTAGCGATCAGAGCCATGCTGCTGCCAGAATCATTGCATTGCTAGACTGGCAAGACGATTTAACGTCTGGAGCGGCGTGTGAGTGAGTGAGCACAGCCCCAGCTAACAAGCCGAACAAATTTGTCTGATAAATTTCGTGTCTAGTCTCAATGAAACTCGCTCCCATCACCATTACTGCGATGAGTGCGGTAAAAGCTTTTCACAAAGAGCTAATCTTAATAGACATAAAGCAACACACACCTTTCTAAAACGCCTATGGCATTGCGCTGTGCCTGGCTGCAAATCATCAGGGTTTGGCGCAAAGTGCAACCTTAAAAGACACATAAACAAAATACATCAGCCTCGAGATGGAGGCAATGCACTTATGAAGAAGGCCGAGTTGAAGAGGAAACAGCCCAACGACGCCATTGCACTACTTCGAGCAGCTCAGGATCCCTCAGTCACGATGCTGAGATCGTTACTCGATCTTGGGGTCGACGTTAGATCAGTGGGGGAACAAGGAACAACACCACTGCACGTTGCCGCGGCACAGGGCAATCTGGAATCCGTCCAGTTACTGCTGATTAGGGGAGTCGACATTGATGCCACAGACAACGATGGCAATTCAGCACTTCAACATGCAGCAGGCTCTGGACACCTGCTGGTAGTGGATCGTCTTGCAAAGGAGTCCCACTGCATGACAACAGCGAACAAAAAAGGGCATACAGCGCTGCATCTGGCTATTATGATGGGTCACACAGAGATAGTGAAATTTCTCCTCGATAACATCTCGCATGTCCCAGACCAGAGCAATGAGGCGCAGGTGATTCTGGGGCTCGCGGCTGGAAGCGGCAATATCGCTACGGTGCAATTGCTGCTTCATAAGTTTCAGGCTGACCTAGGTGTCAAGGTCTTGTCATATGCGCTCAAGAAGGCATTACCGGGTGGTAACATAAGCATAGTGCGACTGCTATGGGAAAGGGGCGCGGATATCACTTATATCGGTCATCGCGGCAGACCTGCGCTTCATTATGCGGCTTTGAGGGGTCAGCGAGATATCGTGGAGTTCCTGCTGGACAATGGAGCAAACATCAACGCAAGAACTGGTAATGGGGAAACTGCTCTTTGGGGAGCAGTATCAGAAGGTCACCAAGAAATTGCTGAGTTTCTCATTAAAATGGGAGCGGAAGTTATTCTCAGTGCATACCATCCCAAAAGCCATCTGACAGCTGCAGTCTCGAAAGGCCACATGGGGCTTGTGAAACTGCTGGTCAACTTTGAAAAAGGTGGCGACATCGACGGCTATGGTGAAATTCTTGCTGGAGCAGCCTGGAATGGCCAAGAACATGTTGTTAGACTTTTATTAGAGAGTGCAAAGGGTGATGGCCAGTTGGCCGGATGGAGCGAGGGGCCGTTTCGCAAGGCTGTGCGGCACGGCCGCGAATCCGTTATAAAGCTGCTGCTTGACAATGGAGCGGAGCTTGATACCAGCCACGGCCTTGCCGTAGCAGCAGGATACGGTTACATAGCCTGTGCAAGGCTGATGATAGACGCTGGGGCAGACGTTAATACGGCTGCGGCCAATGGTGGAACTATGCGTCCTCTTCACCAGGCCGCGGAGAACGGGCATCAGGCCATTGTGAGCTTGCTATTGGAGAATGGTGCAGATGTTACTGCATTAAGCAACGATGGCACAACCGCTCTTCAAAAGGCGGCGATGAATGGTCACGAAGACATTGTGCTGCAGTTGCTAGGGGCTCAATATATGTATCAGAGCCAGGAGTACATTGATGGCGCATTCCTTGCTGTTTTTGCAGAGGGCCACCGAAAATCTGTGCAGCTTCTCCTTAATCATGGAGTCAAACTCAACAGCCGCCACAAGTTCGCTGGCAAAGCTTTGGTGCGGGCTGTGCAGAAGGAAAATATTACGGCAGTCAAACAGCTCCTAGAGTGTGGCCTTAGTGGCAATGCGACTGGTCCAAGGGGCGAGCTGGCCCTTGCAGAAGCGGCAGAGAATGGCAACTTCGAAATCACGGAACTGCTGCTGAAACATGGTGCAACCGTTGATGACAGACGATGGACCATCAGTAATCCGCTCTATACAGCCTCTAAGCGCGGTTACACCTCCATGGTAGCACTTCTGTTAAAGCGAGGCGCTGAAGTTTACCTAGGACATGAATCTATAAAACGCTCTCTCGAGATAGCAGCATCAAACGGCCACACGTCTGTTGTAAATCTGCTATTGCTGACAATCGATGGGAACGAGAAGCCTGAGGCTTGCAATGATGTACTAGCACGTCGGTATTGAATGGCCACAGGTCCCTGGCCGAACAGCTGTCGCAGCAGGGAGCTACGCTATTGTGGAATCAAAAGGAGCTTGGCGACAGACTTCGCCGGGTGGCGCGGGGCGGCGACGAAGCTGCCGTCGCTCTGCTGCTAGAGAGGGGAGCGGACGTTAATAATTCCACCTGGCCTTCGGGATGGAATACGCCGCTTCGGTGGGCATCCAGGAGCAGAAACAGGGCCATGGCAGTGCTTCTGCTTAGGGCTGGAGCATGCCGCCGAGCTGTATCTGGGCAAAGGAAAAGGAGTTCATATTATCCATCTGACTGCGTACTGATATTCAAGTAGTCCTGTGCATTTCATGATAGAAACTGCTTTATTTTGCAGGTCAATAGTGTTCACTGGCTCACTCACCTTCGTGCAGTCGGCGTGAAATCCACTGGCCACGAGCGCAGGCGTTTTAGGCCAAGAAAGTCGATGATACGTGCTACTCTGCACATGAGGAATCACATTGGTTTAATTAGAAAAAGAAGGCATTGTTGATAGATGAATTGCGGGTGTGGGCTGTTAAAATTGCAGTATTTTTAAATTTAATAGCCGCCCTGGGTATGATGTAACGGCCACTGCCTTTCACCACTGTCACTACCAGCCACCGCCGCCACAGGAGATTGATTGTGCCACCACGTTACAGTTCTTTCATATTTCTTTGCTTGCCTGCTTGGTCTTGGTCTTTTCCCATTGCATCCCCCGCTGTTTTGACATGGATGATTACCTTGCTCTCGCTTGTCGCCCCTCTACGCAGATTTTTCCACAATCTGCAGCCCTCGTAATGACCCCAAAGCCGTCGACAGCTGAGTTGCTTAGCCTTGATGCTGTTGCACTGCAACGCAGGCTTGAGGCTCGTCTCTTGACCAGCCTAGAGCTGGTTCAGGCCTGCCTAACTCATATTAGCAAGCATGACCAGCAGGGTGCTAGGCTGGGTGCAATGATTTCCCTTGTCCCTCGGCACCTGCAAATAGAACAGTCCGAAAGGCTGGATGCCGAACGTAGCGCAGGCCGACTCAGAGGTCCTCTTCACGGCATACCTATTCTTGTCAAGGTTTGAGACCCCTCACCGCTACCCCTCTCTTCTTTCATATCCCTGACTACCACTGTTGAATTGAGCTGACTGCATCCAGGATGCTATCGCGACCGCACCAACGCTTGAACTTGCTACAACCGTCGGTAGTCTGGCTCTTAAACGAGCCATTATACCCAGGGGCGCCAATGTCGTGACCAAAGTGAGTCCATAGTGGCGGAATCCAGGTCTAGCACATTCTGACCCTGCGACTAGCTGGCGAAGATGGGGGCCATTGTCCTAGGCAAAACGAATCTAAACGTAAGACCGGAGTTGCAACAGACCGACTTCGCAAGTTAATGCCGGGATTACAGGGGTTTTGCAATTTCAAGTATTTTATCCCTTTCAACCTTTTTGTTTCGCCCCACTAACATCCATGTATAGAGGTGACACAAACTCGAACGGCTGGTCCGCTGTCGGTGGACAAACTCAGTCCTCATATATTGCTCGCGCACAGAATGAAGCAAGCCGTAGCCAAGGTGTACGAGCGGTCTGTTTATATTCGTCTCATACCTTTCTGACCAGCCTCGTAGGATCCATGCGGCTCATCAACTGGGTCAGCCGTTGGTGTCTCGGCTGGCTATGCCCCCTTGGCGCTGGGTACTGAGTCGATTGGATCAATAGTCATGCCAGCTTCAAGGGCTGCCTTGTATACCCTCAAGCCTACCCTTAATACCGTGGACATGGATGGCATCTTCAAAAGCACAGCAGAGTTGGACGCTATTGGCGGTCTGGCGAAATCCACTGCCGACCTAGCGCTTCTGGCTCAGACAGTTTTGACAGACGACGCGAGGCTTGATCTGCCACCGCGAGGTTATCTTGAATGCCTGACCAAATCATTTGAAGGGCTCCAGATTGGTTTCCTGGACCCCAGAAAGTGGTCTCTCCATCCAGACATTGTACAGCTTGATGAGTCCATTTTGACGCAGATGGTGGGTTTCCCCATCTCTATCCACCACACATGCTAATGCGTAACAGGATGATCTGTATTTTGCGGCCATTGATTGCATAAAGAAGAATGTTCCAAGCGTCTCTGTCGTCTCACCGGTTGATTTACCACCAGCTTCTCAACTCTGGTATGAGGGGAGAAACCCAATCGATATAATTACGGGTATGTACTGTACTCCGAATCCAATTCACAGAATTAACACGACGAAGCATATGAAGGCAAACAGGCGATGACGGCCTGGCTCGAGTTCGCCAACGTCCCGGGTCTCAAGACAATCGAAGATGTGATCAGCTTTAATCTCAGCCACGAGGAAGAAGAATTGCCGGATTGTATGCTTGAAATCCTTCCTTGTCGAAAGAAAAATTACTGACGGCATTCTTGAAGGCTATCCTGACCAGAATCAGCTGCTTAGAGCATCACGGGAGCGTCCCACGCGGGAGGTATACGAGGCTGTCAAGGCTCGCATGAAAGAAATATCAAGAGATAATGGCATAGACCAATTATTCAGGGAGAAGGGGCTGAATGTACTGGTATTCCCCATGGACAGTCTCATGGTATTCATGTCTGCCGCGTCTGGTGAGTTTGGACGACGGTCTCCGCTGGATGCTCAAACTGCTGACAAGCATACAGGTTACCCGCTCGCAACAATGCCGGCCGGAGTTATTCCAGCAGACGGGCGGCCTTATGGGATTGGGGTAATGGCACAAGCTGGCATGGAGAGCCTCCTTTTTCAGTTTATGAGCGCCTTTGAGGCGCATTCACCCCCACGCGGTTTGCCCTCGCGCGTGCATGACGCTCTTGAGACGAATGGCGCTGTAAAAGTAGCCTAGAGATTAAATGGCTACTTGTTGACGTAACTTGCTTTCAACACTTTACATTCCACTTAATTATGGTAGTATTTGTCTGTTCTCTTCAAAAGGGCAGCAGGCCGTTTCTATAAATGTTCTCCTTACAACGTGAAGTTGCGCAGCACTGTCTCTCCTTCGCGCAGTCGCGTGTACCCGACAGTATCCTTCCATAGCAGCCGTTGGTTGGCGACATCCTTGGCCTCTGGGTTAAACTCAACCGGCTGCCTACCAAAAAAGTACAGCGACTTTGGCGCAGTCCTACCAGCAGCAGCCGAGGACAAGCCGGCTATAACGTCGGAAGTCCCCAGTTCAACGTACGCAGCGGGCCATTTGGCCAAAACCAAGCTACAAGAGGGCAAAGCCAGGGGAAGAGATAGGTAGATATGAAGCCTCGGATAATCCATGGCCGTCGGTAATTTATGTTGCTCGGCATCGTCCGGGGCTCAACAGTCAACATGGCGATTTTAGTCAACGCAGGGTCAGCATCCAGTCTGCGTTGAAGTTCAACCCTAGAAAGGCGTCAACATTGAACCGGATGTTGGTAGGCACAACATGCACTCACACCATTAAAACCAAGCAAAAATTTGACACCCCGTAGCGTCGGAAGCCGCAGTAGTGTGTAGGGTCATCTTTGCTCGCGCGCCATGTTCCTCTGGCAAAGCGCTCGGTGCTGGAGTGGATGAAGGGCTTCCATTTGTCGTCATGGAACCCTAACCTACATTTTAAATTATGAGGGCTGATGAAAATGGTCTTGTCAGAACCAATTGATAAGCTGCTTTTCTCAAAAGTGAACATACTCATGGCTTTCACTTCCCACAACCACAGTCCTTCCAGAATCGCGATCTAAGCTCTCGAGAAGCAAGAGGCATAATAGCCAATGTCCCAGGTATTTGGACGCAAACGTCATATCGAAACCGTCTTTTGTCCAACTTTGGTTTGTAAACTCGATGAAACCGGCGTTTAAAATAATAGCACGTATCGGTGGAATGCTGCCTGTGGCAACAGATTTATTGATAGTTGTGGCTACTTTCCGTACATTTTCCATGTCAGCCAAGTCGAGCGACAGTATTTTGTGTGCATGCGGATTCGATGGAAGGGCTCTTTGCAGGGCGGTTTGCAAGCCTTCAGCTGATCTGCTGTCACGTACTGTGTATAAGCTATAGCATCCAACAAGTTCAGGTGTCGTAAAAATCTGGGAAACAATGGCGCAACCGAGGCTCCCGTTGGAGCCGGTGACCAGTATGGTGCCTTTTACCATGACACTTTCTTCCAGACTTAGCATAATATTATCGAAGAAAACTGTCTCCTTGAGGGCTGGTAGGTTGTTTCGGCACTGCGTGCTTCCCGTTGCTCTCTTGGTAGAATGTTACCACTGTCAGGTACTGGGGCTCACTTTATAGCTACCTGAGGCAAAGATGGATGGAAAACTGTGGAGTTGCGTCATTGTAGCTGGTTTGACGAATAGAGTGTGACAATGTAGATGAGCGTAATATGAAGGAAGAAGGGAAACTCCTCAAGAGATGATCCACAAGCCATGGTTCTAGCGTGGCAGAGTACCCGGCGTGGAACCCCTGAAGCTTTTGCCAGTCGCAGTAGTAACAGTATTGCACCATGATCTAGACTGAGATCGAAGCGCGCCCATAGCAACCAATGAAGAAGTAAGCATCTCTTCCAGAATCAGAAATGAAGTGAATCATGAGTCATACAGCCTCGCCTCCAAGAAGGCGTTCAAGTTAATTTACGGTCGTCAATACGGTAATCACTTCACTTGACTCAAAAATTGGATCAAATGCATAGAGTTAAGCTCATACTACGAATTAAACGAGTGCGAGTGCGAGTACAAGTACAACTGTGGGTACGAGGAAGATTGTCGGAATTTGTGTCCAGTGTAAACAGCGGGCATTCGCACATCTCTCATGCCGATGCTGCCGACGGGATTATAGTTGAAGCCGTGGGTATGAATAGTATGAATAGAAATAGTATTGAAAGCCAGGAACGCGTACCAGCTATCGGCACTGCCCAGCTGTAGTTCCGGATGAGCAGGCAACGGACCTGACATCTTGGCCATATGCGGCCACAGCTGATGCCACAGCCTTTAGAAACACCTTTACAAATTTAACTGCCTTCGGACCGCCAGCGCGTCCTAATTTCTGCTGAAAGGAAGGATATCTCCGTGGCTTTTAAATCTGTCGCATAATACCACTGTTGTGACTGCTGACTCAATTCAAGCAGCGTATCCAGCGTACCCTAGATAGAATCTATCAATACCAAGAGACGTCCATCTCAGCACTGTGCCTTGTAACTGTTCGTGATCGTCCCAACAGCCTGTACATGTGACAACCAATAAACTAGCCGCTTACTGCCCAGCACCGTGGTGGCTTATACATGTCTCTGCTGCTCTCTAGCTGTAAATTGGATGTATTATTTGTTTAATTAGCGAATATATAAAGAACAGCTATTCGTCTGAAGTGGTTTCTTAATAGGACACCCCTTTCCTGCTGTGAGGTTAATCTCGCGCCGGATTCTTCTCCCATTACTTGTTACCATCGTGCATAGTGGTTATACCGGCTCGTCTGCGCTACTCTTACTCGACGATAAATCGACTGAAATGTTCTTCATGTGGGCAACAAAAGTTCTTATTGCATGTTGCAGCGTACCTGAGCCTACATCAACACCAACCACGATTTGTACCACCTCCGCAGTTGGCTTGTCTCTGTCAGCTATTCAAACCTGCTCAATGCACACTGCAGCGACGTTGCAACTCACCCACAAATGCAGTCCACCGCTTTCACATAGATGGCTGTTCGCATCGGGAGCAATTCTATTAAATAATACGTGCAGTAATACATCTGCTCATTCTGGATACTCCTGTCCAAAGTGCCTGCCGTGCCTCTCTCACTTGTCCAATACAAAGTAATTTATATATATAATAATCGCTAAAAGCAATTGATTGATTATTGCACCGGGGCTAAGCATGGCGGCGGTGCTGGTGGACAAGACGCCCACAAAAAGTTACCATTCTTGTATATAGACCGCGGAACGCTGCCTACCCTTGTGGCTGGTGGGCTTTTATTTTTCGTTCGTATGACGTATCCATTGATTCTTTTGTTGGCCTTTGCCATAAATACTCCTTGATTGTTTCTCTGGTGTACGCGACGATTTTGGTCCCTGTTCCTTGCGGTAGAAACCTCTCCGACCCATCCATCGAGTACTGTGACACCACCACGATCCATTAAGACCTATGGATATGGTGCCGGTCGCTATCACTTCAACTTATCATACGACCCTTGAACCTTTTATTTCGTGTACCTCCCCCAATAGCAGGATACACGGTTCTGAACAGCTGTATAAGCGATTGTCGCCATACAATACCCTACACCACGACAGCAGGTGTAACAACTGTCTATAACTGCTACGCCAAGTAGCAAAAGATCGGCATTGATACTATTCGAGCATCANNTAGACAGACAACTATAGCTTATAACTGTAACTGCATTACAACAGGTGTAACGACCCTCATTCAAAGGTCGACATTAACGCCATAGCGAGCATTAATGCAGAGAATAATTACTTGGTATAACTGTAGTGCGAGTACCGAACTGGTCACTCCTTCCACCAAAGCATACATCATGCACTTGCTACAGTACATTAACCCGCGGATGTATACCGAGACAGGCGGAATAAATGTCCCTCTTTTGTTAATTAAGGATAATAGTAGGAGCAGTAGCTATGGCGGTGCTCTGGCCCCACCTAGGAACCTTCCATGTACCTCCTGGCCCCCATGAAAGTACCTTTGGCCATTATTTAAGCAACAAGATCAAAAGCCGCTTTTAGCCATTACTTTTTTACATTCCGTGTTCACCCCTACAATTTGTTACAATAAATGATGCCATAGCCGTTTAGAGATATCATATAGCTTCAAAACAAAACCCAGAGCAGCCCCCTAACTGCCATTTACTCTTTACATCCCCTATAAATGCTAGCTCTAATCTGATCAGTCTTAAGTCATCGGCTGATTCCCGCTCCTACGATTATGTGATGTCGATTCTGGCCAAGAGGACAATAGAAATCATCCGACTTGTATTAATTACGACCTTAAGCGGAAGATCCTTTAACGCGGCGCTGGTAAGAAAAGGTTAATATCAGTTAATCTTCTCTAGAAGACCAATGTTGTCCTTGCGCCAAGCGACCTTTAAGAGACGAGCTTGAGGTGCATGTAGCAACCTTGCGGAGTGATCCAGCCAAGTTTCTGGCTGGAAGTGATAACTATACCAGCCACTGAGGTGGTGTGTCTATTAAAGCCAGATCTACTCGTAGTGGCCTTAATGAGTTATTTGACGATAAGGATATTCCTTGGCCAAGTATTGACGAGCACCTTGAATCTCTTGGTGGGCTGTTCAAACTGCGACGTATGGTGATAACCTTGGCGATTGATCTTACCTTCCACGAGGTTACTACGACAGCAGCGTCAGAGGAGAAGCAGAGAAAATTGGCTACCAGTGTTGCCCGGTCCAAACTACCCACCGATGCAGCTTTCATGGCTCGGTTCTACAAGCATCATGAATGTGACGCGAGAAGTTGCCGACAGAACTCGATGTACTGCTTGAAAGACAAAGACGGGAATCACCATCCATGCGATCGACCGTGAAAAAACGTGTGCCAGCGGCGCGGAGGTAAAAGCAAGGGTGAAGAAGGGTGAAGAGTTCGAAAATGTTGAGGATATCGAGATCCGGTAAGCGTTCATCGTGAAATCGCGAGTGCGCGCAGGAAGCGCAGGGCAAATGGTGACATTGGCTGTCGTAATTGCAAGACCCGTGGCGTGGCCGGGGTTGAACGACGACTTGAGGTCTCTGGCGATCCCGATGATCGCTTAGAGGAAGGAGTACTGTACGAAGAATTTGAACATGCAGAGTGATAGGTTTAGGGATGGCATGGAAGCAGCCAACAAATTTGCAATGGAACTCCAGTTCACCTTCTTCTAGTGCCTCGCGAGTGGCAGACGATACTGAGCCGGCCATTCCCCTAGAAATGTCTTCCCTGCGACAGTCCACTTTCTCCCTCAAAGCTGGTGTGACCCATTTGCTGCTGTTCCTCACTGCGATGGTTGGCGAGTCCCAGTTTTTTGTTGTATATAGGACATGATCTCCGACACACTGGATTCATGATCCGGAAATACAAGCAGCAAATTCGCGAGCAGCTCGCTCTATCGCGACAGTCTCGGCTTTGCTCAGGACACCGCTTCTCCGACAGGCTTGTACATGAACACAGCAGGCGCTCTGCGTTAACAAGAGGAACATCATATAGCACAAGTTAATCCTCCTACTAGCAATTAGAAAAGTCAATCAAGCAATAATACAGTAATCACCGCGGCAAAACATATTATATTACGAGCTCCCGTCGATAGACTCTCAGTTGGTAGCTAAATAACCCCGGCTCTGCGATGGTAATGGTGTGGTGACGTAGTAAATGTACAAGCTATACAAGTCCTAGAACTATTTTGGAGGGAATGACTTCTTGCACTATGCAACCTTGTTAGAATGGGACCTCAAACAGACAATATGCAATACTTGCCTCTCCATTGCATGTGCTCTCAGTTTTATCGCAATCGAAGAGACAGCCCTGAGATTGGTTAACTCTTAACACTCTTTAAATTACCCAAAGACGGATTTATCTCACCTCCAATATGAAATCAAAATCTTCAGTACTAAAGTCCACGGGGCACTTATCCGCGCAAGCGTTCCAGGCAGTGCCGCAGTCTTTCGCGCAAGCCGAGTCTGTCTGGGCCAGAAAATCTTCGAGAGCTTTGACCCTTGCTTCCAGGCCATCATCCTGGCGCACGCGGACTGAGCTGGCCATGGAGGTGCCAAAGAAGAGGGCCATGAGTGGCAGAGAGAACATCATTGTGGCGTGGGTTGAGGAAGGATTTGTAGGGTTGAACTGGAAGTGATTGTGTTGGAGCTTTTTCGCAGCGACGGACGATTTATATGTAATACTTCTGTTGTGATGGCACATTCTTCATTTTTGTGTATTATTTCAACTGCCGAAGTGAGTACAAAACAGCTCGTGCTTTTAACCTGATTCAGTTGTTAAATTGTAACTGGCTGTAGTATTATGTCAGTGGCATATAAATTCTAGTATTTCGGTGCGTCCTTGTCTAATAGGCGAATGAAACAGGGGATCTTGACTGACACTGCTTCTTTTCCTGTCTTTCTTATTTACCAAAGGATCTTGATGTGATTGGTCAACTATATGACAATACAATCTTAACAAAGCAAAATCAGCGTTACTCAGGTAGCGTCCACAGAGTATAATAGCCGTGCAGCAATTGCATCTCATCACAATTTCTCTACCCTTGCATGATGCGCCCCTGAGTCTAGCTAGCGCATTGTCTCACAGAGAGATAAAATAATAAATGATAGATATTTCGTGTTATGTGTTACCCTGACCGGCCGTGTTTCATTGAGATCTCCAAAACTTCGGTTCGGCGGGATGTCCATCTACTATTAAAACACAAAAAGACAATCACAGCTGCTACAGATGAGAAACGCACATGATTATGTATTTATGGCCGGAGCAGATATAACAGGGCTCTTTGTCTCTCTACAGCATCTACCAAATGTAAATGTATGCATAATTTGAACGTTGAGATCCGGCTATTTGTTGAGTTGAGAGTTAATGCTATCACGCTGTTGCAATTGCCATGCATTCAAGGTCTGTACACCGCTGACTCCCCAACCTCAACTGAGCTCTCCCATCTTACATGTGAGACTTACAATCTCACCTGTTGCTGATGCGCTACAAAAGAAAAGAAAAGTGGAAACACTTGTTTTCTGCGAAAGACAAATTAAAATTGCCCTCGCCATTATCAAACGCGGATAGGATCTCTATAGTAATTGATCCTGAACACGTGGTAGATATCTCTTTTGCTCTTTCGTTGTTACCGAGCTTGCTGCGCTCCTTTGGTGGCAGCACCGTTATAAGTACCCCCGTGCCCGAAGTGCAGCAACAGTTTTGCTTACCGCTGCTCGTTAAAACGTCTCTGATCTATGATTCTATGCTACCGTATCTATCCCAAATGAAGATCGAATGGTTCCTCGCAACGTTTGCTGCCGCGTTGGCAATGGCTACCCCTGACGTAAGTGGTCGCGTCAGCATGGAGTCTGGCCCTACACGGCGTTCAGTACAGAGTGGCTATCATGGTCATCATGGTCATGGTCATCATGGTCATCATGGCCCTTACTGAAAACATGAGTGGTGAGGACCAGTCTGAGCAAACGCTGGCTAGTAGGTCGCGGAATTCGGATAAGAAGTCTGAAAGGGCTTTCCATGATACTACGCGGTAAGTAAATATGTCGTGCCGAATAAAGGGCAACTATGATGCTAATTACTCAGCCCTGGTGCTTTACAACTGGGACGGTGGTGTTTGCTTTTTTACAGAAAGCGTTACGAGCGGCATTGGGAACAAGGTCTACCAAGGGAAAGAATTGGGCTGAAAGTAAATGTATATAGCATCATGGTGCCTCGCTGGGCCTCACTAGGCGATGAAATAAAATACGTACATTTCTCAAATATCGTAGTATGAGTAGTGACATTGATTACCGAGAAAGGAGGTGTGTGATTACATATTCTATAGAAATAGTAGCTCACCAATCCTCCGTTCTGCTAAGGTCCTTCTTGCTTCGTTTCATAACTTTGATGACGCAGCATGAAATTCTTTCGCCGGGAATTGTGTTGTTTAATACTTCTTGCCCAGATAAGTGCCTGACGTGCCAACTCCACTGGGATACCCACCAAGGCGTCAGTCTCCGAGTTGCGGCGCAGCAAAGTCTGGAGGTCGTTTCTTAAAATGCGAGGAACCAAGTCGTTCCCTGGCAATTCCTTGGTTAAATAGTACATCTTGATGTAGTATAAATGCTGCTTGTCATGTAGTCTAAGTCACTGCTGTTCGTTTGCACCGCACTGAGCCTCCCATCGCATAAGTCCACCCTGAGACAACTTGAGTATGGTATGCGCTACCAGAGGACACGTGGCTCTAACAAGTTTCTATAGCCTTTTATCTAGTTGCTTAAGTAATGGCGCGTTGTCTTTGTGCGGTGCCTTAATCTAAGTTTTTTTTTTCCTTTAGGCACTGTTGAAGGCATCTTCATCTTCTAACTAATGGGCAGAATGTACTTTTTGGTGGCGCAAACGAGTGGCAGGGGCAGATTGTAGTGTTGCAAGCTATTGTAACTCTAATTTAAGGGGTAGTAGTGCCTGATTCCCTGTAAATCTGGGTCGCTACTTTGCCACTAATTTATGTAGAGCCTAGATGAGATCCGATCCAGGGCACTCTAACCTTTTGTAGAGTTGATTTGTAGTTGTGAAAAAGCAATGGCTAGATATGGTGTTTCGGCCTGTGGCGCCATTGTCTTACTAAATGCAAATAACCATTTTGCATGGAAAACCTCCCCCCCTAATATGTATGGGAATAAAAGCAGTGCAAACTGGCGGGCAATGTAGGACGCACTAACGGTAATGGCTCTGGTATATCTTGTATTTTAGTGTTGTAAGGTACATTGAGCCGGATAGAAGGTACATACGCTATAGCCATAATTGCCTACTTTTCTTAAAAAAAAGTTAATAGAAGCGGGATACTAATTCCGCCTTTCTCTATACGAGGCTTCACCACACACAATAGATACCAATGTTAGACTGCATGGGATGTTTAATTCTTAACATGAGGTCCTTCACCCATTGTCCCAAAATCCACAAGACAATGTGCTTAAAATGGGAGAGTTAATGTAGACAGACAAGTTTCGAAAAGCCTCAGATAAGAAAGTGCTGTTTGAATACGAAACCGGCTTGCCATTTCTGTTTTTGGCAATGTTGAGTTTTTTCTTCGCTGCTTCATTCTGGTGCCCATACTAGTTAGTAGACTGCACGCCAGTGTATTTCCCGCACCGGCACCGGCACCGGCATGCGCATCCGATCTAGATTAATGTCCAAGACTATGTGCAGTCTCCATAATTTTAGTGCCATACGGCTCTCGAGTACATTGCCAATTACCACATCTGCGTCTGCGCGTCAGCTACACGTGGAGGCAATCATAAAAGGGATGCTTGCTATCGCCAACGCGCTTCTAAACCTTGCTTGGGGTGACTACTTGCCCTATGCTGCAGTAGCAACGTAGCTTACACCCTTGAAACTTTGTAGACTTTGAGCCGTCTATATGTCTCTAAAGTAACCATTGTTTTTGCTGATTCCTAATGATATTTCTATTGGTGGTCCGGTATAGTCTTCATGGCACGAACGAAAAAAGTCCGGTGTTACCGACACTTCGTGATCAGACTGCACAATAATTTTATCGGCCAGGGGGGGTCTGCTACGGCGGAAATGAAGACTTTCTTGTGCCTACCGAAACTATACCATGCAATCTCGTTGCGATAGATTACGATCGGAAAAGCCGAGTCGTGTTTGTTACTCTTAAGTGACCAATTAGTTATCGGCACGGATTCCATAAAGGTCCGAGATCCGTTGTGGGGACAATATCTAATTTACTGCTTTTGGCTATGGTACTATCTCTAGTTTATTGGCCGAAATCATCCTTGAAGCCTTGAATGCCCCCAAACATATTAACACTCCGTGAATGATGAAGTTCATGTATTGGCTGAGGGGAGGTGGGGGGGGCGGGGGAGATGGCAAAAAAGTGAAAAATAAACCAAAGAGTTATGCAAAACCAAAACTCTTTACATATCTTTCCAGTACTTATACAGGAGGGTAGAGTCAATTTGAATGAGTCTTCACCATCGACAAGTTCTCCGTACTCGAGAAGAATGTGAGTGTCCGCGGTTGGTAGACGGAGCCTGCAGAGCCCCGACCCTTCCCCTACTTTATTAATGTACACTGCCGCCACGCTTACAAATTAAGTATTATCAAGTTTGTCCGCCATGTCATCAAAGAAACAGAGCCCATTGACGTTCTCGCCAGCTTCGGTGAGCGGCCACGAAGACAAGGTGTCGCCTCAAGATGCAGGCAATACAACAACCCCTGCATCAGATTCTCAACTAGCACTTACGCCAGTGAAAAGTGTAGAGCCGGCTTACATTACTGGCATAAAGCTTTACATTACTGGCATAAAGCTTTACATTACTGGCATAAAGCTTTTTCGTGGCCTTGTCGTTAGTCGCCTTTCTTATGCTCCTCGATGTTTCTATTGTTGGCACGGTAAGTATCCCATTGCGACAAAACGCAAGGAGACGATGAAGCAGCATACAGGATATAATGAGTTGATACTGATACTCTCTACAGGCCATTCCTAGAATCACGAGCGACTTCCACTCCCTTAAAGATGCCGGCTGGTATGGTAGCGCATATCTGTTTGCCATCTGCTCTCTGCAGCCACTTGCTGGAAAGATCTACACATACTTTGACTCCAAAATTACATTTCTCGGCTTCTTTGCCATATTTGAGGTTGGCTCTCTATTATGTGGCGTTGCAAAATCGTCCAAAATGCTCATCGCGAGCAGAGTCGTCGCCAGATTGGGCGGCGCTGGACTCATGAACGGTGCTCTTACCATCATCTCAGCTGCTGTGCCTTTATCCAAGCGACCGATGTATATGGATGCCATGATGGGCAGTATGTTTACTCCTTTCTGACTTCAGTCTATGATGGAAAACCAACTATTATTCTAGTTGCTCAAATGGGTGTTGTCTTTGGCCTGCTACTTGGCGGACCATTCACCGAAAATACCACTTGGCGCTGGTGCTTCTATACCAACTTACCCATTGGCGCTCTCGTTACTGTCCTGCTGTTTGCAAGTTCTATACCCTCTAGTAATGTCAAACCCCGTGGGCAGCAACTCTTCCAGACCATCTATCACGAGCTCGACCTACCACTCTTTATCCTTTTCGCGCCATCTATTATTATGCTGCTGCTCGCACTGGAATGGGGTGGCAGTGCCTATCCGTGGAAAAGCGCTCCTCATTTTCAATGCGATAAACGCCTTTCAAGTTCTATGCAAAAACGAACAAGCAGCGAGCCACCCCTCCATATTGCCGCTGAATCCTTTTGCCAAAGGCACGTCAAATCTCCCCCCCGCGGGCTGTTCGCCGTCTATCAGACGCCTCTCTGACTCCAGTAGTTCCCCTATTACGCTTCTCCGACAAGGACACAGTCTCCAACGGCACAATAATGAAGAATGCACCGATATTGCGTTCAAGACTCTTGAGTACGAGACTGGGCATATAGTGGACACTATATGTTCAAGGGATCAGACGCACGTCGATTTCCGTACGATGTTGGTATTTATTCCCAACTTATTGTTCAAGGCACTCAGCACGCTCATGCAAGAGTCAGAAAATAAGTGTCCTCAAAGCAGAATTGAACTAGATAAGCACAAGATGGCTTGCTGCAAGTATGATTACCATAGTCTCTACTCTGCGTTGTTTACTAACAGAAAAGCAGAGCGCTATCTTACGATGCTGGGAATGTAATCGCATCGAAGAGCCTGGCGATAACAAGTCCAATTATTTTTATAATGCCACCAATGCTACCTTTTACAGCTATCTACCGTCATTGACGCAGTGTTTTTCTCTTTACTGGCAATCTTTGGATTGCGAGTGCTCAATGCAGGACATGGTTGTATCTTGGCATATCGTACCGAAGCCATAGGTGATGCCAAACAATAGTAAACTACATTTACTTGCCTGGTCCAGATTCCAAAGTCTTCAGTCTTCCTACTTCAGCCAGCTTCGGTCGGCTTCATTGGAGGTGATGACATAATTCAGCGACAAACTGATGAATTTCATATGGAAGGCTACCCCGATGCTCGGCAAGCTTACACTGATTGTCGCCTTGCTGTTTTGAGCGTGGAAGTACACACCTTGCGGGGCCTATACAACCCATAGAATAAAAGCAAGAAGGCACCACTTCATTGTGCCGGCAGATGAACTTGAAGAGGCCATCAGATTGCCAGTATATCTTGCTTGAGACTGTTTTGCCTTTGTCCCAATGACCAACATCGGTGTCAAGGCTGTCATTTATACAAGACCAATTGAGGATAGCATCCACTCTCTAAACAAGAGGTCTTGATACAGTCTATATTTGACTGCCAACTGAGGCAACTTCTGAACATGGCCAAATTACATCGCCGGATAAGAGACAAAGCAGCAAAGCCACAAGCCCACCAAAATAGACCATGCTAAAGAAGTAAACGTCTTGGGAGTGTATTTTTCTTCAAGTTGCGCCGCGTTTTTGCAAGCACCAGCATCACGAAACAAATTCATACTTTAGGGTGCGGGCGAAGGTGCGGGCGAGGGTGCGGGTGCCATGTATTGGCAGTTAGATCTTTGCTGGGATCAAAACAAGGAAGCCAGTCGCTAGTGATACATTCCTGATACCAACTAAGTTCAAGAACGTTGTCAATAATTTAAACTGAACCAGGCATTTATTGTATTATAGCAGCTACTCCTGGTTTAGTGGGTAGAGCAGTGTTGGCTACTTTTTCGTTTCTTCGCTTCACTACTGTACTATGCGTCACAATTGATCTGTCCCATAATTGTTTGGCTGACGTATGCTCTGTGAGTGCAACTGAAAGAAGGTCTGCTCAACATGCAGTTGGAGTACAAGAAATTTGACATTGATGTTGAAGCAGAATAACTGGAAAATCAGATATATCTGATTGAAATTGGATATATTAATAGCAAGACGCTGATTTTGTGAACTACAGTCACAGATGAATAAGCGTACTGGCGCAGCTTCCCGTCAATTTGGGAGTCTCAACATTGCTCAATTGTGCCGTGCTTTTCGCACCGAAATGCAACGATAAGTGGATTATGCCACTCAGGTATCAATCCATGGTATCTGAACTGGCTGTTCTGTTTTGTGCAAATCTCTGAACCAAGAGTTGACGCTGTCGGCACCCGGCCCGATACCAAGCCGAATAGGCGGTCAAAGCTTCAAGAGGATCTTTTGGCATATGGGTCATGCAAAGGTTCTACATGAAAGTTCTTTTACCATGGCCAGTTCAGTTTATTTGTTGCGGGCCTGCCGTTGCGACTTGATTCCGGTCAGACCCTTACTCCATGGCATAAACCCGCACCGCCGCCTTCCTATCCTATCCTACGCTTTTTGCGTTTCTGTAGCTAGTTTATTTTATACCCACAGCGTCAGCTGAGGCGGGACGCACGTTTTAATGGGGCACGGTGAACGATGTCCGGTAGATGCCGGCTCTCACCAGAGAGGGTCAGTAGTTCGTCTAGAGCGGCAGGGATGCGATATGGTACAGTGGGCCGTATAATACATAGACCGCTTTTACGGCGCGGTAGCCGCGGAATTTTTGGATCAACCATGAATTTATTGGCATGATTCAGTAATTAATTACATCATTGCCCGGAAACAAGTGCTAGTGTTGCTGCCTGCCAACTTCGCACTTACAAGCCGAGTTGCCTTCTCTCGTGGGCTGGGAAACTCCATTTCATATGGCTCACATTCTATTGGTGTGCAGTGACTAATATTGTTAGTCTCGTTTAGGCACCAGGCTCGTTCATCTCGGGTCCCGAGCCGTATCAAGTGGAGGGGGTTCGGCCTAAACCCATGCCTTGAGCCCCAGTTCCACGAACTCAAGCATAATCACCAGGCCAGCCCCTCGCTCCACAACCTCGCAACTCGCAACCATGTGTAGAACCGTGCAGGATCCGCGGCGTGGAGATTTGGGTACCATAGCAGGGAGTAGTTTATCATCTTGGTTTAGAACTGGCGGCTATTGAATATTTAGCGTTACGAAGCATGCCCACACTGCTACCTGGACTTAAGTATGACATCGTCGAAATTTGAGTGGGAGCACACGTATTGCGACTGTTTGAAGAGAAGAATGTATTTAAATTTGTGAATGAAATGTGTGAAGATTGATGCATTCATTCTCCGACTAGCTAAGCATATTATCCATACTCTGCGTGGGATCACACGTTTACGGAAAGACGAACCAGCAGATCGAAAAGCTGCGTTGATATTCCATGATTCACAACTAATACGGTAATATTGTATCTTTAACACTTCCAATAAGCGGAAGATTTGACTGATTACCAGAATCGGTTGTGGGGGTCGACCTTGTGAGGGTCGACAGCTCTGGCCTCGCTTGCCTGTCCTTCTTCCTTCTTCCAGAAGCGGTTGTGGGGGTCAACCTTGTGAGGGTCGACAAAGGAATCCTCGTGCACCTTGGCCTCCTCCTTCTTCCAGAAGCGGTTGTGAGGGTCAACCTTGTGAGGGTCGACAACTCTGGCCTCGCTTGCCTGTCCTTCTTCCTTCTTCCAGAAACGGTTGTGGGGGTCAACCTTGTGAGGGTCGACAAAGGAATCCTCGTGCACCTTGGCCTCCTCCTTCTTCCAGAAGCGGTTGTGGGGGTCAACCTTGTGAGGATCGACAAAGGAATCCTCGTGTACCTTGGCCTCCTCCTTCTTCCAGAAACGGTTGTGAGGGTCAACCTTGTGAGGATCAACGAAGCTATCTTGGATTGGCTCAATGGCGAGGGCAGCAGCACTGCCCAAACCGGCGAGGACGAAAAGAGATGAAGAGAATTTCATATTGGAGTCGAGTTCGAGCGTTAATTGCTCGAATTTTGGGTTTGATAATTGATTTTAATGGTGTGAGTTGTCTTTTTTCAAAGTGAATGCAACCACGTGGATTACACCTGCTTTATATAGTCAAAATAATCCATGATTCCATTCAAGCTATGCTTCCTAATGGAACTTTTGTTGCTTTTCTTGCTCACGGTTTGTTCATGAGCTTTTCAATGGGTCTTGAAGCCACAGTTTTGTACTAATATCTTACGTCGTCAACAGGCTTCTCATTCCATTCCATGCGTAGAGAGCTGGTTCTTGAAGTCAAAGAGGAACTCCAAGCCCATCGGCAGTACTCCGTATCAGTCTGTCAACTGGAGAACTGGGGTCATGTACCGGTTCCCCACGCGGTACGGTCGACCAGTGGAGATTGGGTTGCTATTCCTGCTACTGGGTTTCCCGCAAACCAGACCGCGCGACTATTAAAAAGGAAGCTACAAACCCAAGGCTAGGTCAGAGAAGGAAGGCAGTTATGGGTGGGACATTGAATGGGGAAGCTAAGCCTACATGCGTAATAGATGGCGTGCGTTTCCCGAAAAGTGGGCGGCAAGCTCGGCCTTCGTCATATGGCACCGTTGTACGGGCGAAGCGTAAAACTTGCGTTGCGGACCGGCAAAACTTTATCAGACGCCCAAATTACAAAACACCTTCCGTTCCTGACACTAGCAATCTGACCGTTCTATACCGCTTTAGGTTCTGAATCATACGGTAACTGGAGAAGCTCCCCGATAAACGGTTACAATTTTCAAAATAAGAGTATCAAAGGACCTTTTGTTCACGGGACTGCTTAGAGATTCCAATCCGCCACAATTCCACAGACTACTGTGGCATTGTAATCCCTCCTGTTATCAGTCTCGACTCTCATACTCTTCCCTGAGTGGATATGATGCACGACGTGGCGGGGTGGCTTACTGTTATTGCATATTACAAAGCGGAACCTTTCCAACAACTAATCAATGGAGAAGCTATTAAGTAGACGCCAGCGTGCATTCTACAAGCATTGCTCTCTACCAATTGCGTGACGGAACGTGCTGTGGGCAAGCGCGTTCACTTCCATTCGTCTTGAAAATGCTAAAGAATTCCGTTTCCAAGTATTTTGACAATGCCAAAGCAGGAGATTATAGCCCACTGCAGTACCAGGATGCCCATGTGAACGATGAGATCTCTGGGCAGGGTCATAGCTCACACAACATCACAAGGCAAAAGTCTTGGAGCAAGTGGATGTCTATCAGCTTTACTGTACTCCCCTGGATGCTATCGGCTTTGCTAGCTTGCATTATTGTGCACTATCACACTCATGGCGGCGACAGATTTCATCAGCACAAGTTGTACGCTTCTCAACTGACCTACTCGCCAGCGCAAGACGTGATTGAATACGAACTGAAAATGTATCATTCAGGCATTAGCGAAGCTCCAGTCGAGTTTCAAGGACCTCCATCGAAGGAACTTGATCAAGCATGGGACTCGTTATATAACTGTTAGTTTAATCCTGCGTCTGTTTTCCATTATTAAAAGCTAATACATCCTAGTTGGCATATCGACAGTCTCAAAGTCAGAAGCCAAGCTCATGACGAACTACACGTCGCCGGTCCCAAACCACGAGGACAGACATATTATGGAGCTTGATGTATTTCACCAACTCCACTGCTTGGTAAGGACATTGCAAAATCACATCTGTTCATTAATTAACGGCTGTCTCTAGAACATGTTCCGTAAGGCACTCACTCCCATCTACCTTCAAGACTGGGAGCCAGTCAGGGACCCAGATATCTCAAAAGACAATTGGACTATCCCAGCGTGGCCATTTGACGAACTTGAGAAAAACCGGGTTGAGCACGGGATAAATCCATGGCACATTGGTCACTGCCTGGAGAGCATTCGGCAGTCACTCATGTGCCATGCAGACGTCACCCCTGCCGTATGGCACTGGGATAAGTCGGCGTCAAACCCAACTCGAAACAAGCCTTGGCTTACGGTGCCACATACCTGTCGCAACTTTGATCGTATTCGAGATTGGGGTTTGAAACACAAGCTGCAGTGGGACTTTGACTATGAAGTAAGGCTGCCTGAAGACTTTGAGGTGCCCACGTATCCAGGGTGAGGGAGATGAAGGAGGAGATGTTGGAATAGCTTGGAAGAATTATTCGTTAATTCGAAGGCGATATTACACCCTTTAGCATCAGGCTTAACGTTGCAGGCGTGATACACCTTACATCAAGGTTGGCTTGGACCAGGACGTAGCTCACGTGCATGGCGTAAGCAAAAACTGCGCACTCGAGCAAGGGTATTCTTCGCACCGTCCCGGTTCCTAGGCAGCACTTTGCACTCATGTAATGACATCAGTCACAATGCAGATAATCAAAGCCTCGAAATAATTTAAGCCATCATTGTACAGCTTCTAAACATGCCGCACCCAGCGCTATTTGCACCGGATATTCTTCTTGACATCTTTCTCAGACTCCCGCAACAGGACTTACTTCTGGTGCAAAGAGTTTGCCGTATGTGGCACGAATTCATCTCAGACAGTCATGCTCTCCAGGTCGCGCTCTTCTTTCAACCAGACGCAGATACAAGTACACAGCGGCCGAGCGACAATGAGGTGGTGCTGAACCCGCTCCTGAGAGCACGTTTCCCTTCCTTCTTCGAGCTTTCTTCAAGAGTTCCGAGACAGCATGCCTGGCTTCTAGGTCCCTGGTTTGACTCACACTGGGCTGAGAGCCTTCATTCATCACCATCCAGTGCGGATGCCAACCCAGACTCTGCTGGCGCTCCCTCCACAGTGGGAGAGAGCCGAGATGCGCGGTACCCAGAGCTCGATCAGCAGCGGTCCGACGCATACAGGCGACGCGGTGCAAGCTGGCGGAGGATGATTCCGTGTCGCCCAGCGCCGAGGCAGCTGCAGGTTCAGCAGCATCGTCGGCGCGTGGGACCGCGTTCGGCGGCAAGGCATGCAACCTTTTACAAGATGGACTTTGAAAACTGTGGCGGAGGCGGAGCTGCCAGTCACGACGGTGACTCTGCTGCTGCGGAAGCCAGCGGGAGCGTACATGTGCGTCATCTCACATTTGGGCTCATTTACGATGTAGCAGATTCCACCTTTTTTCACCGTATACCATACCCGGCATACAGTATAACTTTCGACTATAGTTTCAAGGACCGAGTCTCCTCGCTGCCCATGCTGCCTGCCTTCGTTTCTGGGCCGTCACAAACCCGCATGACGGTAGAGGAGAGACTGAAGGGGACCAAGGCACAAGGATATAGTGCTCCGGAACAGCTACAAAAGGAGCTTCAAGAAGGCAAATTAGGTGGCAACGGAACGCTCGTCATGCATCTATCAGGAGATATGCTCTCCATAACCGGGCACCGGCGATCGCCATACCAGGGACAATTTACAGTCGAAGAGCCCTATGCTGTAGATCAAATCGATTGGACCGATAAATTTGATTACATCTGTACATGAAGTCAAAAAAACGGCTATGTGGCAGCTACTGCTGCGGCGGCACCACATCGTGCGGCAAATTCTGCACTGCTGCGAGGAGAAAGACCCTGTTTGGATTCTTACGCAAGCTCGCAGGGGCGCACGTCAGCTGGGAGAATGCACGTAAAGAACGCGGCATGGTTGGCTCATGATCATATCACTGCTCGAATTTCACCATTGATTATTTTCATCTTCTTCACTGTCATATTAGAAAGTCATGCCTCCCAAGGGAACGTAATGTACCGCGGCAAAAGATATCAGATGTTGTCAAGGCCGCTACATACTATACCCGAGTGGATATGGAGATTCATATACGTGTTTAGCCAATCAATTACTTATTAAAACGGGTATTGGCAGTCAGAAGTGCACAGAGTACCTACCAACCGAGGTCACATTGCTTTTGGCCGTTGGTAAACAAGTAAATGTCTAATAGCTCGGCCTCGAAGCCGTAGTAGAGAAGGCAGGACGCGCTGCATGCAGGACAGAAACGGTTTTGATCAACGTTTTTTATAAAGCTTTATATACAATATTATTATTACAGACTAATCAGTTATGTCCAAGCATTTGCGCAACTTGCATGAACGGTTTAGTCAAGCACTTGAATTGAGATGACTCTGTGCCTGAGATGGGCTGTTGCTACTGTTGCGTCTGACAGGCCAAGGTCCCCGAGTGAGGTGCATCCTGCGATCCGACTACTGGCGGCGAGGTGTGCGGAATGTTATGGGTATTCTTATGGCATCAACATCAACCATCTCACTCGCTATTGTCTCCAGTCGGCGCCATGAAACCAAAAAAGTCTCCGCCGCCGTTGAGAGCACCAAGCAGAATATCGTCCAGCCAGCCAATGCCAGTCGTCGACGAAGAGAACAGGGTCAGACCGGGGAAATCCCACTCAAACACAAACTGGTCGGGGACAAACGAATCTAGGTCGCCCTTTGCTGAAGACCCATGAAACTCAGCATCAGCAGCCGGCCCCTCGTTGCCGCTACCGGTCGCGTCCAACTGCCCATACTCCCCACGGAGCGCCCGCGTGAACTTGTCCATGCCTGTGCGCAGGAGCTGCAGGTACATCTTGGCCGTGGTATTGGAGATGCCGCTCATCGCGGCCCCGCCCGCAGCCCCGAGCTCCTGCGCCAGAATCAGGCCGCAGCGGACCAGGTCGTCGCTGACGCTGGCGCTGTCCTCGGGCAGCAGGATGCACAGCTTGAGGAGCAAGAGGTAGCAAAAGGCGCACTTGGCCCACACAAAGTCCATGGCGTAGCGCAGGTAGTGCAGGTACAGGCGCGGCTCCGCGATGATGGTCTGCAGGTGCTGTCGGAGCGCCTCCTTGGCCATGGCGAGGATGGAGCGCTGCGCGGGGGACATGAAGTCGACGTTCTCCACGCCGGCGGCCTTGACGGCGCGGCAGAGGGCCATGGTGTTGGCCCAGCACTTTTGCACGCGCAGGTTGACGCGGATCCAGGCGGGCACGTCGCGCATCTGCTCGAGCATGCGCTCCCAGTCGCTGTGCCACAGCTCAATGTCGATTTTCGCGTCGCGCACCAGGCTCAGAATCTCCTCCTCGTCTTCGTACGCTGGATCGGACAAGGAGGCAAAGATGTTGGCGCGCAGCACATTCAGCTCCACCTGCGCAAAGAGGAATCGGTCCAGCACGGTGGCGTGCGGGCTGTCGAGAATGATTCTCGTGCGTCGCGGATCTCCGACGAATTTAAACGTCATCATGTCGCCCGCGTCGACGTGGAGTATGAAGCTCAGAACAAGCAGGTGAAACCAGGTTCGGGTTTGCCGCATCAGCGCGTCAGCACCGGTCAAGTGGCGGCCTCCGTCGTTGACCATGGCTGCGCTCATTTCATCATACGAGTCTGGCAAGCCAATCTCAATGGCTAGTCGTGTCGCGCTCGCAACAAAGAGCGATCGCTCCGCTGAGTAGCAGGCCCTAACCATGAGCGCCTGCACCGTCTCTAGGGAGGCCGGAACCGGCGTTGAAAGCACGCTGCTTATCATTCGCTTGAGATGAAAGTTGAGCAGCCGCCATTCATGCGAATCGGTCCCACAGACGACGCGGCAACCCACTGTGCAGATGGTGGCGAAGAGAAAGCTAGAGCGCTGCCTGATGCTCGGCATAGTATCGTACGCTGGGTCGAATACGGGGACATAGTGATCGCAGCCCTCAAAAAAGGTGGTAAAGTACTTTTCCGCTTGCTCCATCGTGAGCAGCCCAATGGACACAAAGTCGGGTAGGCGCCCCGCCTCCACGATGAAATGCGACCGCCGGCTCTTGCGCGGGGCTTGGCTGATTACTGGCGATCCATGTGTCGAAGTTTGATGATTCTGGGCCGATTCCATGTATCCCGAGACGTGATTGCCCGCACCGCCGCGGTACGCATCCAGTCGCAGAGGCTGGGCTGTCGCGATTGGGTCGTAGGGGCTGGTGGAAGCGGCCAAACCCGTCGGCGACGCTTGCTCTATTGAGCGCGTGGTTGACCGAGTGGCTTCCGCGCTGTGTGATTGTGTGTCCAGTCGTTTTTGCAAATTTGTCATTTGCTCATGTAAAGAGTCAATCTTTCTTCAACGGAACGTATCAAATCAGCGAATGAAGGATGGGCACGTCAGGTTGCGCAAAACGTACTCTTGGTAGGGGTCTTTCGGCCTCTCTGCATAGTTGCAGGCTTTACTCAAGGCGCGACATCTACATGATGGTGAGTAAACTACTGAAGAAATCTGCGAGAAGCGACGGACCTGGTGCATGGATTTAGGCCATTGCATTTTACCTGCCCGCGGTTAGCACAAGCCGCAATGCATGGGTTGAGTTTGTTTAGCCACCAACTTTGGACAGTCGGCATGCAGCGCAGGCTTTCTTCGTATTCATTAGCTTCGTTCAAAGCATCCCCTGTTATACTTCTTACCGGTATTCTTTTTTTACGCGGCCTGGCTGACCTGCTCTCCTGTGAGTCGGACATGTCAACCGTAGTGAGCCTGTGATGAATTGAAACTCTACCAAGGACTGAATGTCTGGATGGGGCATTGTTACGGGCAGTTCAGTTGCGCCACTAGAGCTCCAGCGGCCAATCATTGCATTGGTTGACCACTCCTGGAACAGAGCAGTCAGACAGCACTAATCCTCAGACCACACATGTACTGTAGAAAAAACAATCGACTATATACAATAAAAATTGTATTTTATTGTGTGATGTCTTATTTCTCCAAAGCGTTCCAATTTCAGCTCAAGTCAGGCCGGACATGGTGCACCAGTTGGTAAATAAGACGAGGCTCCTGTCCCTAACGTATAGTTACACTGGAGGGAATGTTGGACCCTCTCGAATCGCGGGGTATTTTCCCTTTTTGACTGGTCAACAAACTCCCACTGCTAAAAATAATTTCGTTGTAGAAGACGGGCACGAGAAGTTGACTGCTTTGGAGAGTGTCATGTACTATAAGATCACTTATACCCCATTCTTGCGACTAGCTATTGAGAACATTTCCAGCCGGGCAAGATGCACCGAGCTCGAGTTGGATTAGTTCTGGCCGCCGTACCTAGTTGTCACTTCAAGGAACTACACTGCGCACATTGCCGAAATCCATTGTTGCGGGCCAGTCTGCGTCGCCTAGCTTTGTTGCTGGATTTACCCGATGATTTTTTTGGAATTTTTTTAATGTCCCCATCTACATTTGACCAGAAACTTGATGCAAGAAATCAATCAGTTTATTTACCGTATTTGTTGCCGACCGGGTCAGCTGGTTAGCTTCCGACGATCCGTAGGCCACCTTGAATGGTCGATTCCCCGCCATCTCAGTTCACCGACACCGAACAACAATTACCCGAGACGACTACGTTTGCTGGCCTATAAATAATCTCTCATCATCAGCATCAAGGTGATGTAGGCATGCCACCAATTTCGTTCTAGCGCTAGTAACCATTGAGAGCCCAAAGTTTTCAAACCATGAGTGAGGGTTCAAGGATTCAGATTCAGCTTCGCGATGGCGCCATATACGCCATGAAGCATAATCACCTCATCAGCGCTCGTGGAGTGCGATATGCCAACGCAGCCCGATTTCAGCCACCACAACCGATCCAGCCCTGGCAAGACGTGATGGACTGCACGGGGCCGGCCACGATATGCCCGCAGCTGCCGTCACGGCTCGAGGCCCTCAACGGGCCTATTGCTGGCGGGCGCGAAATGGATGAGGACTGCCTTCATGTCAGCATCTACGCTCCAGTTCAAGATTCCGCGAGTTCATTGCGGCCGGTCGTGGCATTCATCCACGGAGGAGGCTACACGTCCGGCGGAGGAGACCTGGACTGCTACGGCGGTGCCGGCCTTGCCGAGATCGGTGATGTTGTTGTAGTCACCATCACATACAGGCTGGGCATCCTGGGCTATCAACCCATTGACGGTGTTGCGCCGGCGAACCTGGGTCTCCTTGACCAGATGGCAGCCCTGCGATGGATTCAAGACAACATTTCCTGCTTTGGTGGTGACCCACGGCGCGTGACTCTTGCCGGCGCTTCGGCCGGGGGCGATTCCATCTACTGCCTCTTTGGCGCCGACGGTGCAGAGGATTTGTTTCAACGAGCCATCTTTCAAAGCACGCCTCTTGGGGTTCGACATGTGGACCGCGACGCCATGGTCAAGACGCTCGGTGCGTCTGCCAAGAAAATGTTGGGAGACGGCTATTCGACCATGGGCGTTGCGGAGGTCTTGTCCGTGCAAATGAGTCTAGCTATGGAGTCGAGAGGGTTTGCCGCTGCCGGGATGCCTTTTGCACCGACCCTTGGACACGCACCCCTTGCATGCACGCAGGCCGAGTTTGATGCTCGTGTCCGGCGTGCTCTTGCCCGCATCCCCATCTTTATCGGGTACTGCGCCGACGAGGGCACTGCATTTGAGGGCATATTCAATGCTATGAGGCCAAAAGTCAGGCCAAGCTTTACAGGCAGCGCTGCCGACTTCATATCGAGGAGTTGGTTCCAGCAGGGCTCAGACAAACTGTTGCAACAAGCTCGAGAGGCTGGCGGTGAGCCGTGGTTTTATAGGCTTACTTTTGCTCCCAAGGAGAGCCCGTTCAAGGCATCGCATACCATGGAGATGCCGTTTCTACTGGGCAACTGGGACGCGTGGAACGGTGCGCCGATGATGAAGAGCCGTGATGCCAAGAGCACTGTTGAGATGGTCGGTCCGCATGTGAAACGGCTCTGGGCGACCTTTGCGCGGGGGGGGGATGTCGGAAGAAAGAACTTTATAATTGATGAGAGTTTCTTCGTGTAGCAGTGCTTACCCATCGTTTGGAGTATGGCGCTGCTATGTTTGTGTGACGAGTAGCCAGTTCTGTAGCCACTATAGCTGTCAGAATTAATTATACTTTGCGTTAATGCTCGACATGTTGTTGTTGCCCGAGCTTTTACAAGAATTGTTCTAGCAAAATCATTGTCCCAGTTCGTGTAACGAGTGACCAGATGGTACTTGCACTGTAGTTACAAGTAATAATCCTCTACATTAATGCTCGCTTTAGCATTAATGCGTAGCCTTTTGCTAGATTTGCTGCAACGGAATGAGGATTGGTACAGTCGTAATGAATTACAGGGTAGTGTCTAGGACCTTTGCTGGAAGATGGGCTGAGCTTGCTACTGGAACTATTCCCTTACTAGTTACTGGGCGGATTCTTTTCTTTCATTAAAATAAAAAGCACCCTTGAATCTGTACACATGATTACTGATCCTACACCTGTCAGGTAATACCAAGTCACTTCTGTTATCCGACTCGCCTCATTCCTTTTACCCGACTCGCCTCGTTCTTTATCCACAAAGTTCCGCAACAATTCCGCAAACCCCACCACTAGTAGGCTAGCGAACTATTTAGCAAGTCAGGTAGGTCGCAGATGTTGTGGAATTATGTTTGCCCTCTGTGGCGTCGTGCAGATTGACACTTGCAAACTGACTTCACAACCATTCCATGACGAAAAAGAAGAAGAAAGCAGAATCAAAGGTTGGGGTCTTGGTGTGCTGGTAAGCATGGTATGAGCGAAGCTACGGACTGGAATGCAGCTGAGTGCAATGCTAGTAGCTTTCAAAAAGCAATATGAATGCAATTTTGGAGTCAACTACTCCGTATAAAATGGACAGAGAAGAAGTGGTAAGCCCTGGCCAAGCAGAACACAAAGACCTACTGATAGCTACAAGAGAGGCAAAGGGGCCAAGGTTGCCTAAACTAAGAAGCGTCAGAAGTGAACACCGAATGTTGACCGCTTATTGGCTGGCTTACTCTCAATGTAAGCCTAGTTGGGTACTCTATAGTTACTCCGTCCTCCGTAAAATAAGCCGGAAACAAAGCCTCGCAAGCTGCTGGAGACGGCCAACACAGCCGGGAGCCGTCGCATGCAAATTGCATTGCGACAGCACCCATGATATCACCTAAAGTTTGGCCAACTCCTGATTTCATCACTCTAGCGAATACATCAGAAAACGGATTGTTTTCTCACCACAATATATAGTAGAATGACCCCTGCCGGGGCAGGCTTGAATTTTCTCCTTAAGCAAACCCGCCATCCCAATCTTACAAGCTCACCGGAACCGGATACTACATTGCGTAAACATGGGGTTTTTCCGATACCTTTTCGCCGAGCGGGTCGGATTTTAGCTGGAGATGTCAAAAGTTCTCCCACTCAGCTAGTCCTGCCAGCCAACAGGCTTGCCCGTCAGCTAGCCCTACGGGTTCAAGGCGGAGCCCTTGAATTAGTTAATACACTTATTTATCCATCATTACCCAGTTTGTCTATTCGCGCGTGTGTGGCCCCTCTTCTTACTGGGAACACTGCCCAATACGAGGCGACACCGCGCATAGAGACCCCTGTAAAACGGGGATCTTGTCTCAAGCACGGCTTGCCGGCACGTCCGTCACAATTTTCGAGCCATCCACACCTACAGAAGTTCCTAGCCAAGTACGGACAGGGCTTCGGCGCCGCCCGCCTGAAGCCTGAAGTCGGTCTGTAGACGCCCTTTTCGCGGCATATCGTCGGGTTCCACAGCGAAATCTGCGTGACTTGTTACCTCGTCCGGCTGCATGTGGCGAGCCCCTCCCCCAAAGCTTGGTATTGGAGAAGTGCTTTTGTTTTTGTATGCGCTGGACCCTACATGTATTTATCGATAGTCACACTGTCGACATGACTTGTGTCCGATTACCTGACTTTAGTCTAGACAGTTACTGAACTTGAAACCTTCAACAGGTTCGTTCCAAATCAAACGCAAAATTCATAGATTTAACTTCTGCCAAGTACCAAGGCTTAATCAGTGTCACGTCCAATTGGGCTGAATACGTGACAAATAACCTTGAATTCACTCCCTATGAAAAGACCACTGCGAGTAATCATGTCCCGTACGTTATCAAGAGCCACGATGACAATGGTTCTAACCGTAAGTCCGTAAAAAGGAACTTTTTCACATTTAACGAGTTCCTTTGAAGTGGGACGCAACAGAAGTTCCCAACATGCGGCCGCTTGGGAAGACCATTGCAGAAAAGCCCCCGGCCGGCCATTATCTTTCCCCATCTCTGGCTCGCCTCGATCGGGTCAGCGGCTGCAATAGGAAAGTCTTTTTGTTTGGTCAGGGATTAGATGAACTAGGCTCCATTCCAGAACCACGTCGTGATTATCGGCGAGCTACTCCGTACATGGCACTTAACCCACTCCTGGCACAAAGTTCCATGGTTGCCAGTCGCGAGTCAATCCTTGTGATCCGCAATCCGCAAACCTATTCATCCGGCGTCAGTCCATTGCCAACCGTTATCTACAATGGAGAGGGTCTTTAGGAATAAAACTCTGCTTCCCGCCCTCTTCGCTGCGAGCGTTTTGCTCCTCCTTCGTCTGCCACTTGCACCTTGACCTCATCTCCCAAATTGGAAGGGTAACCGCGCTTGACGATGGGCATCAAAGATCGGTTCAGGGCTTCGGCAACCGAGGTCCCTGTTATTGAAGGTGTTACCACTGGCGCCGAGGCCGCCCCCCGCGGGGCCAAGCTTCGTGCATTTCGCAAGGAGCACCAATGGGATCCATTCCTCGACATCGAGAAGCTCGATAGCTCAACCCCCGACGAGAGTCTCGCGGAGAAGGCTTTCCCTCCCGATGAGGAGAGTCTTGAAGAGGATTCGCCGTACTCTGAGGTTCGCTCTGCAGTATGTACAGCCTAGTCTCATTCGATTTTTTCTTGTAATCCATCTGCTAACCATTGCTATCAGGTCCCAAACAGCGACGCCGATCTCCCCATCAACACAATCCGTGCCTGGTTTCTTGGTTTTCTCTTCTGCACGATTGTCGCTGCCTGCAACATCTTGCTAGGCCTGCGAAATGCCCCCATTATCATTTCATCTACAGTTGTTCAGCTGATTTCCTACCCGTAAGTATCTTCTGCCCTTTCTCTAGTTCTGCAGATGTAAACAATTGCCCACCGGAGGTTCATGCTTACGATGACGTGCAATTCTAGTGTAGGTAACTTCTGGGCATGGGTGGTGCCGGCTTGGACATTCTCGCTGTTTGGCAAGACATTTGAGCTCAACCCCGGCCCGTTCAATGTCAAGGAACATACCCTTGTCACCATCATGACTGCCGCAGGCACTGCGCCGAGCTACGCCATCGATATTCTACTCGCTCAAGAGATTTACTACGATCAGGCTTTCCACTGGGGCTTCCAGCTGCTTCTCATTTTGTCGACTCAGGCCATGGGACTTGGTGTTGCCGGTATCTCGAGACGATTCCTCGTTTGGCCATCGGCAATGGTGTGGCCTGCGACGCTGGTCTTCACATCGGTCATGTACTCGCTGCATGACCACACTCCGTCTGACCCAGCGGCTACCAACGGATGGAAAATGGGAAGATACATCTTTTTCCTCATTGTTTCTGGATGCACCTTTGTTTGGGAGTGGATTCCAAACGTCTTTGCTACCTTTCTGTCCGTCTTTACATTCCCCATCTGGATTGCACCGAACAACGTCGTGGTCAACCAGCTGTTCGGCTCCACCAGCGGCATTGGCATTCTCCCAATCTCTTTCGACTGGAACACCATCAGCGGCTACCTGGGTAGTCCGCTTCAATTCCCTGCCTTCGCCATCTTCAACTTGCTTGCCGGCTTTCTCTTCGTCTTCGTCGCCGCCCTGGGCATGACTTATGGAGGGCCTGACTACTTCAAGTATCTGCCAATTAGGTATGGTCCAATCCTCAGAGTTACCGAGTTGGAAAGCCTTTGAATGCTAACATGAGTCTAGTGCCAATACAAACTTTGACCACTTTGGCAAGAAATACAATGTCTCCAGAATTCTGACCCCCGACTTTACGCTCAATGAGACGGCCTATAAGGAATACTCACCAATCATCATTGGCCCCGTGTTTTCATTGTCGTATGCAATGTCTTTCGCTGGTCTTATCGGCACCATTACTCACGTTGCGCTGTTTTACGGGCCTGATATCTGGAGACGTGTCCGCGACTCGCGTTCGGAACAACCCGATATTCACATGAAGCTCATGAGAAAGTACAGAGAGTGCCCGGAATGGTGGTTTTCCATCATCTTCCTCATCTCCTTTGGATTTGGTATGGCCGCTTGTCAGCACTGGCCTACTCATCTTCCCTGGTGGGCCTACATCATTGCCATCCTTATTGGCGTTGTCTTTTTCATCCCTGTGGGTATGGTTCAGGCAATTACAAATCAGCAGACTGGTCTCAACGTCATCACCGAGTTGGTAGTTGGATTCATGTAAGTCGACCCACAAGGCCGTTATTTACCTTGTTGACATGACCAAAGAACAAAATATAGTTACTAACAGAATTCAAGGCTTCCTGGTCGCCCCGTCGCCATGATGCTCTTCAAGAGCTTCGGCTACATGATGAGCTTTAACGGCCTCAACTACATCAGTGATATGAAGGTTGGCCACTACATGAAAATCCCCCCGCGCTCCATGTTTGCGGCTCAGGTTTTCGCCGTCACCTGGCTTTCGATTGTCCAGATTTCAACCTACAACTTCTTGCGAAACCACATTGAGGGTATCTGCACGCCCGACCAGGCCCAAGGCATCACTTGCCCCGGTGCGCGCACCTTTTTCAATGCCAGTGTTATCTGGGGTGTTGTAGGACCTGCTCGAGTCTTTGGTAAAGGAGCAATGTACGTTAAAGCCCCTAACCCCTGCCGTGCTGAGTGACAGCACAACACGCTGAACCTTTGCGCTAACATGATCGTTGTAGCTTCTCCTGGACCAATTATTTCTGGCTGATTGGTTTCGCCCTGCCCGTTATCCATTATCTTCTGGCGCGCCGCTACCCCAAGAGCTTCCTTCGCTACATCATGTTCCCAGTCATCTTCTCTGCCACGGGCCAGCTACCACCGGCGACTCTGTACTACATGTTTGTGTGGACCTCGGTTGGTCTCTTCTTCAACTACTGGATTCGCAGGCGATACACTGGATGGTGGAGTAAGTTCAGGGCCTAAACACTGCCTGATAGTTTAGCAACGTTTCGACTAACGCATCTTTTCTAAACAGATCGCTACATCTACACCTTGTCCGGTGCCCTGGATATCGGTCTCGCCCTCTGCGTTGTCATCATTGGCATTGGCCTTGGTCTCGGCAATGCCAATTTCCCCGACTGGTGGGGTAATGTAGTGAACGCTAACACTCTCGATTGGGACGCAAAGGCCCATCAGAAAACTTGGGTGCCCGGCATGAAGCCATTTGGGCCCGAGTCCTGGTAGTTTTTAAAATACCGTTTAGTGTCAGTGTGCTTGTGTGAGAGTAGCATAGATCCTGTAAAATCTACAATACAAATGTATGCTCTATTTGAAACAGAGAGCGTAACCATATTTCTTGGATTTATCCCACAAGTTCATACGAGTTTTTCAGGCAGCTTACCCAGTAGGTTCATGTTTGGCCCTGCAAGATGATTTACCTTTACCTTTCTCCCTTTGTTCAGAATCCGAGATGCGAGTTGGTTATTCTCACCAAATGAATCAATCAATCAGTTTAGGGCCAGTTTCGGAGACTGTTGAGGCCATGTCGCCACGTGGCTGTCGCCCAGATTAGGCAGGTAAAGTTCAACGCCTGGCTGCCGTGAGATTTTAACCAGCTTACCGAGAGTCAAATTTACCGAATGGGAGGCCAGCAGCCAGCAAGGCCCATACACCAGTGCCTCCAATTCCAACGTTTGGTACTTTTGTACCCGGTGTCCATCGAAGTGGGTAACGCACGTACTTGGTGTAATCCTGGACATGCCGGCCATCCCGCAGGCCAGATGTTGAGCAATATCCAAGGCTGGGTAACAACACATGCGAGTCACGAACTGTTGGGGCCTTATGGATCGGCCAACAGCTGTCGCGTGGATTCGAGATTCAGATGTCGAACTGCAAGGACCCGAGAACCGTCAATTAGGGAATGGCAGTAGACTGAGTCGCCAAGAGGCCTTAAATGCGGAACGCCCTTCTGCGGCCGCATCTCCGTACGACGATCGGCTATCACGGCACCTTACTTCGCCGCCCTTTGCTGTCGTTTCCACCAATCAAAGGCCCTCCGCGGCTGCGCCACTGCACAGGCGAAGCTGTCAGAGAAAGTGACTTGGGCGAGCCATAAAATTGCTGCCTTTGCTCGATTGGTAACTTTGCGAGAGAAAACGACTGTAGGGAGTCATATATTAATACCATACTGTGTTTTAATACCTGAAGCTGATCTTTAACCAGTTACTTTAATATTGCCAGGTGTATAGGGCTTGGATTACTAGTAGAGTTCCTTGTTACTGGCCCACTCAATGAATACAAGGTGAGACCAGATGGCTTGTTCGGAATCGAGGCATTTTAAGAAGATACCGGGCGATGGATTTACGGCAAGACAGTCCTCTCTGCCCCTAGCTAAAATTTCGCCAAGTTTGTTTGTTAGTAAACTGTCTTACTTTGTACCGCTCAGCAGGCCGCGTCGATGAAGAGGAGAATCAGAGAAAAGCATTCTCAATTACCAATACTAATCCTCTTCTGACTTTTGTTGTGGTTACGTATTCTTTTACCTATGATTAAATTTCTGTTAAGGGTCAGTTGACGGCAGTTGTCTTGAGGCGAAGCAGAGCAATGCTAGATGACTTTTAGGAGTGGGGAGTGTTGGTACAATCACAAGTAGTTAAAAGGTACAGTACTGAGCGGGGCGTCTTGTTGTTAGTAGGTATGCTTAGAATAACTTGATAATATTCTATTCAGCTACTAACTAGTAGGGGAGCAATTCTTTCCCTGTATATAGGAATTTAAAGGTAGGGGAAAGCAAGTATTAAATAGGGAAGATTTATCTTCTCTTACAGCTGCCGCGATGACCTTGTATCTAGGGCAGGCTGCCGTCAGTCACGGCACTGACCAACGGAAGCCAGCAGCAGGAGTCAGGCTTCGCTGGATATGCTGCTTGACTCGAGTCCGCAGTCACAACAGGGGGCATATCTTGACTGCCAGACTTGTACAGTTGCTTCCAGCACTACTGAAGTTACTTTCATAATGTTAATAAGCTTTTTTTAGTTTCCCCCTACTTTTCTCCGTGACTAATTTGAGTTTCTCCTATGTGGCAAGCTGCCACTTTCGGCAACGGCATAACCATATAGATAGGGCACCGTCGTAGGTTGAGTTATTAATTTATGAGTAATTTTCCCTTCTTTCTTCCTTGAAAAAACAGTTTGTACGGTGATATTAGTGAGCTGAAAAGCTGTTTTACTTTGAAGTCGAGTGCCGTACTTCCTGATTAAGTGGTGACTGGTACCGATTAATGACCGGAGAGCCCTTATAGAGCCCTAGTTGTTGCCACAAAAGCAATTCTATGTTGATAAGCAAGAGAGGTATCTACATGAGCCTGAATAGATACTAAATAAACTAATAAACTAATAAACGAATCTCTTGCCGATGTGTCAATATTGCAGCCATTATGACAGACCATCCACGGCGGTATTGAACGTACAAATTGTATTGATACAATATAGCAGAGGCTAATATTATATTTTATGTATTTCAACATATTATTTATGGCCATATTATTAACAACACTGCATTAGGTGTATTTGGCAACCATCCTCAAGACCGCAGCGTTGACTTCCGTCGGACTTGTCGCATTGAGGTAGTGACCTCCGCCTTCAATGACCTCGAGTGTCGCTTCTAATGCGCCGGTAAAACGTTTGATGTGATCTTGCGGCAGGCTAAGTGGGAAAATAGCGTCCTCGACACCCTATGATGCGTAAGTATTTTGCTTTTCACGCCTGTAAACGGCACGGCCAGGGGTTACAAACGTGGAGCCAGTACACAGGGCATTCGATGTCTCGGACACGCAGCAGCAAGCCGTCTCTCGTCATTAGATTAGTCAAAGCCATGCGCAGCTTTTTGCGACCAGGGTCCCCCGAATACACAGACTGCATAGTTTCATCCCAAGCGGCCGCTACGTCACGAGGCAACTTTCCGGAGAAGCCAAATTCGATAATCGTGCCGCGAAAGACCTCATTGACGACAAAATCTGGTGTAGGCATCGTGCTGGACAAACTTTCGTACAAGGGCGCAAGGTGCATGTTGGGATCCCAGGAGCCACTTGCGCGGGAGGTTGCAGACTCGTAATCCATTGAGGTACCCAGGGGGAGCAAACCACGAATCTTGCATCTATTGTCAGTATCAAATTGCTGTAGAAAACTTGTAATACGCCGCCAACCTCGACGGCGGGTTGCATGTTAGCTTACCCTCTCTGGCGCGAGGAGAGCCATGCGCACAATAACCCAGCCTCCTTGGCTAGTACCAAGCGCAAAGGCGTTGGAGACATTGAGAGCGTCCATGACCTGCAGTGACATGATGGCAGAGTCCCAGTAGGTGAACTGCTCCAGCTTAGACGTGGTAGCGGTGGCACCATGACCCAGGGGTTCAATGGCAAGAAGATTGACGGCATTGGTGAGGTTCTCGTCATTAAACTGTACGTCGTAGAGTGAGACCGTTGTACACATGGAGTTAATGAGGACCACAGTGGGTTTGGAGGTGTCTATGCTCTCCCCAGAGACACGATAGCCCACATCAATACCCCCGAGATGAGAGACATGAATCGTTTTTGTGAGAGCCATATTTGCAGCTGGTCGCGCCAGCACTACATTTCAACCACTGGATAGACTTAATTTAAGTATTTCTCAGCAGCGGACGGAGAGATGAGCATATATCGCCGGGTAGCGGCTATGCTGTATTGAGATACATCTTGACTGGCGTAGCTGTCCCGCAAGTTGTTTTATTGGGCAGCCTTAGCCACCCCACACCATGCAGTGGTAGTCCAGACCCGAAATCAAAGGAACGATCCTGCTGTGATTGCTTTACTTATAATAACTACTGGGCAACCCAAGTGGAACTCATGGGCAGTATCATCAGATCTGCAGACTAATAATAATCCCAAGGGAGGCTATGTTGAACCTAAATATGAGTTCTCGCTTTATTTTAAACTAGAACTTCTCTTGGGTTGAATGTGGCCGATCTTATTAATGTGCAAGGTTCAAATACAAGTCGCACCTTCTGCCGCAGACCGATTATCCTAGTACAGCTGAGTATTTCCGTCACCATGAGGTCTCTCAATTCACTAAGCGAGAGATTTACTGAGAGTAAAGTCCAACAAAAGCGAGCTCGGAGCCGACAATCACTGATGATTTGCCTTTTGCTTGTTGTTTCCTTCCCATTTGAGGTAGAGATGTTATAGCTATGCTGCCGCCCCGTCCGCCAAATTCGTGCCATTCAGCAGTTCAAAAGCTGGGTCATGCCATATATTATCGGCAGAAAGGCTACGTCCCTACAATCGGCCCAGATATATGGACAACCCGATTGACAAATACACTTTCAACAGTTCCACTGTAAACGCTAGTCTCTTGTACCTTAATAAAGAAGCTTACTATTTCTGACATTCATGTGGAGAATCCCCCACAAACGTCCGCAAGTGGCTATTTGCGGTTGATGCGGTTGACCACTGGGATAGATTACATGATTCAAATTTGCAATTAGCTTCAGTAAAATTGATGGAGGCGTAGCCACTAATTTGGAAATATTTTATAACACCGAATACCCCTCTAAAATGCATTTCCTCCAAGTGGTCGCTTGCCTAGAACGGTTGCGGCTCTATTTGGATACTGGCCTGGCCGCTCCGGCAAGTGTACTCTTCCAATGACAAATTTCACAAGATGGCGCCTTTTAACAGAAAGTCTGGATGCAAGTGTAAACAATTGTTTTCTCGTTTGTGAAATTAAGAAGAGTAACGTTGCATGAGTGAGCACCAACCCGCACTACAGAATGTGGTGCAGTGTCTACATGGAAATGGATTTAACCTGGCTGGGGAGACAGAGTACATCCAGAAGTACTGGTCTTGTTTTGTTCTGACACGCACTAAAAATCGCCCACTACATACGTCTATTGACCGCAGACAACAGCGGATGGTGGTATATTATCATGGTAAGGGACGTTGCTAAAAGTGGTATCAACCCGCAGAGAGCTGCCGCCTTTAGTCTACGCACCGCGCGCGAGCACAACCCCGCTCAGCGGCTGACTCGGGTCGTATCCAGCCGCCTTGGCAATACCGAGACCTTTTGTTCGGCCATCCCGGAACAGCAGCCTGTTGCGCAATCGCACGTGCGAATGAGCTCCCGGTTAATGACCGGACCTACATGTAGCATGGTCTGGTATTCTTCTTGATGTAGCTGCATGAGTAAGGATGAGGACTGCGCTTGTTGTCGGTTGCCTTTCTTCCTTATATGAGAGCCTTTGATGCGGCACCTTCCATGAGGATCGCATTGGATTTCTGGATCAGGAACGCCAAGTGACATTAGTTTCATGTGAGGTCCACTACTCTCGCTACCATTGCAACTACCGACGCCAATGCTTAAAAGAAGTGGGCAGTACCCCGTGATAGGAACAGCAGATATCGTAATCATGCCGTCAACCTCTGTTCAAAGTGCAAATCCTGCCTGGTGTATATATATATCCTAAGCCGGGGCGGATATAAAGACAGTGTACATGAATTAGTAGGTAACGGCTACTGACATATACGAACGCTATATCCACGACCGGTCCACCTCCTACTCACCACCATGGCAGCTAAGGTTGCAGTGTTCCCAGCTTCAGGAAAGTTGGGGAGCAGCGTCGTCAAATATTTGATGAGGGGCGTTTTGCCGACGGATACAATTCTCATTTGCCGCAAGCCGGAGACATTGGCCTCTTTTGCCGCTGCCGGGGCGACAATTCGCCGAGCGGATTATGATGACACAGAGTCACTGCAGCGGGTTTTTGAGGGGGCCAATATCTTGATGCTTATTTCATATCCGTCATACGAGGTGGAACATCGGGCCAATGTGAGTGGTTTGCAATTTTAATGCTCTTGAGAACAAATATAACGGTGAGTGCTTCGAGACTGACTTATTAAAGGCGCACAAAAATGCAATTGAAGCTGCCGTGGCAGCCGGTGTCAAATACATTTTTTACTCTTCCCTCGCCTTTGCAAGTGGACTGGGCAGTTCCAGCTCCAACCAGATCATGCAGGCCCATCTTCTCACGGAAAAATATCTTCATGAGCAAGCAGTCGCGGGAAGACTTTCGTATACTTGCATACGCGAAGGAATCTACTCGGAATCGTTTCCGCTCTATTTGGCTGCTCTCGACCTGGAGCGGCCAGCGCACGACATTCTCATTCCGCACTCCGGCTCTGGGCCTGGAATAGCATGGGTGAAAACAGATGAGCTGGGAGAAGCTACAGCAAACCTTATTATCTCCTGTGCCAAAAATGTCGGCAATTTTCCTTACAGGAACCAAACAATGCTTTTATCAGGGTGTCAGGAGCTATCCTTGAATGATACTGTGGATATTGTCGCTGAGATAACGCAAAGGCCTCTAGCCATTCGAGAGACTTCAGTAGAGGCAAGTTTGGGAGCGATTATGGCAAGACCCGTAAATCCCATTGCAACAGGCTATCGTGGAGGTGGGCCTGAAGCATATGCTTCACTATTTGAATCCATCAAGAACGGAGAGGCAGCAACAACCTCCACAGTTCTGGGTGAGCTATTGGGAAGGGAGCCAGAGAGGTTTGCTGTGACAGCGAGGGAAATGATAAAATCCATCAGCAGCAGCTTGTAGTGCAACCCATCCGATAGTGATTTGGTGTGAGAGCATATCGTTTTCGCAGTTGCTGATGCCTCATTTTCTGTCAGATAACGCTGCCTCTGTTGACCCATTACGCAAGCCTTCTGTCTGGGCGGCAAATTTGTCGTAGCACTGCTGCCTGGTAGGCAGTGGCTTCTAGAGGTAGTTATTAGGGGAATTTTACATTGAGGAATCAAGAACAGTATCAATGATAAGTAACTGCCTCTGCGACATCTTGCAGAATGCGGGAAACAAAAGCTGCGCTCAAAGCGCGATGTGGTATTGGCCACCCTGGAAGTTGTTACTATCTCTTGAATAAGCCTAATTTAAGGTTACTGTACGTACTTTTGCTGCTATTATTCGAATGAAGTGAGCCGCCCGAATGTCGGATTTTTTCACCGTGTCTCCCCAATAAGATGCTATTGGATGATAGTTCAAGGTTAGAGGCTTCCGCCCGTGAAATGAGCTCAGCATTAGAAAGTACCTATTCTCTTTCCTGCTATCTTGTTTCCTCTTGATTTCTTCTCCCAACCTGATAAGCTCTCACACATTTGGCTAGAAAGTCGTTGGTCTTTGTGCAGCCTTTCAAATGATATCATCTGTGCCATAGAGGCGCCAGACCATATGGTAGTCTACCGACACTTCGCTTCGTCACAGCTCCTCGGGCCTATCTTCTTGACTGTGTTCCAGTATCCACCGTCGTCATAGTCTGAGCCCCAATAGATGTTGTTTGCTTCAGTTTCGTTGACGCTTCCACAGTAGTTCCAATAGCGCCGCCTCATACTGAATGCCGCCCCTTGGCAGCCGCAAATACCGGGTCTTCGGAAACGAGTAGGTGCACCGTCGGCTTCGGTTCGAGCTCACCGCGGTCGTTTGTGTATGGTTCTTTTGGGTGGTTATCGCAGTAGACCTGCGCGCTATGAGTCACTGCTTCCAGTAAGGAGCGAACTTTCGGGTTGGTCATTGCTTCGCCGCTACCGAGTATCGTCGTCGGCAGACATGGCCCTCCAAGACAATCGTAGACGGTGGTAGTCAGCTTTTGCTGCAAATACGCCCAGTATCTGTCCGGATCTTGACTGATCAACATACTTAAGCCTGCTTTCGTGTCGATTTGAGCTCTGGCGCCCCACGCCAGATGGAGGCAGTTTTCTGGCTGCGCCGAAGAGTAGAGAGCATCATTTGTTAAGCTGTATTCGAATTCAAAATCAGCTTTCTTTGCATCAACCACCGGTATCGATAACTGTTCCGTACCTAATATAACAGAGGCGACGAAATAGGCCCCAGTGGCCCGCGTTCACGCAGTAGGATTCTTGACAGTGTTGGCGGCCGTTTGCCACATGAACCGCGACGGCTTCATTCACATGCAAATTTCCGAGAGTTCGATTTGCAGCAACTCGCGTCAACCTGAGGGCCCGCGTAAAGACATCTTCTCCGTCGGTGGGGTGACGACATGCTTCAAGCCAAGGGGCGGCCAGCCCAAAGTTTCGAATTGACTCTCCCAGCCGAGATTCTGAAACGTTTGCAAGCTTGTCGATATTTTCGGCAAATACTACCTCATGAGAAGACGGGGTCTGTTTGCCCTTTATCGCCGCTTCCATTGCCAGTCTGTACTCTAGGCTTCCGTCGACTTTGGCCAAGTTCAAGCTTGTTCCATTTCGAAACCAAGCGACAGCTGTCCTGGTAACATTACATCAGTAATGACTTGGAGTAGTGGCAGTAAAAAATTCAATACATACAGGCTCGAATGTCCCAGATGAAAGCCCACAGCGAAATCACTGTCATCCCATCCCCATACGATGGCCTCATTCTCCGCGGATTCCCTTTGTTCCATTATGCTTTCCACGACAAGTCCACCCAGAATCATGGCGACAAAACCGACCAAAATTGTGGCTCCCAGTAGACGAGGCCTCTCCATTTTCGCGAATTCTAGAGCAGCTCTGGCATATTCTTGGTTGCGCAAGGCACCGGACGCAGCGTGTTGCTTTTCGGCGCAAGGGCGGTTTTAATTGTTCAAGTAATGGTCCAGGCTGTACCCTTTATCATTTCCTGGTTTATAGATTCACAGACCCTTATTTATCTGAAAGTAGATAATAAGGACACATTTTCTTTCTTCTGACTTTATTTAGTCGTGTGCAACCTCAGGTAGTCGCATCACGCGACAGTTTACCTATGGTGGCCTATCTCCACGAGCTGAAAATCTAGCGCTGCTTGGCCTTGTGGGTTCCGCAAAGGTCTTGCGAAGAATAGGCCAGAAACGTCTGGCTTGGATTTATTAAAATTAAACTATTGAAAGAGCCCCATTGAAGCGAAAGCACCAACAGAAGCCTAACTGTTTTGGTGGACAACGCCGACAGTGACTACACAATCCACCGAGTGCGCCGAGTTGTGTGAAAAACTTGTGCGGCGAGTAATTTTGCTGTCTATCTTCTAGATCTAGTTAAGCATGGGGCGCTATAGGATGGCAGTATAAATTCAAGGTTCTCCGCCCTGCATTTTGCGAAAGGGGCGAGTGTCAGAGACAGCATTGTCTCTCTTTCCTACAGTCTTGTTTTTCCTACTCCGAGACCGATGTGAATCTGGTAACTAGAGCGTCTGTTGCCCTTGTGAGCCAATTCAATCCTATAGTTCCCAGCTCCCTGGTTCATCGTCCGGGCTAGAATATCCTAGATGTGTTGGTGAACGTGCGAGCTGCGTAGACGGCAGCCATCCTAAGCAGGAACCGAACGAATATTAGCTCACTCGCCTTACGGTTTAACTAATCAATATGAAAATCTGCAGGCTTTTCACTTTTCTTTTCCACCTGTTTCCGTCGTCAAGTCTAAACCGATTCCGTGAAGGCAACGTATAGGGTAGCTCACGATATCTGCTAGTTACATGTGGCAGCTCTCCACCTTTTTTTTTCTCGCCGCCACGACAGCTTCGTATCCAGACGACTCGAAGTCTTCGCCAGCCTCTCAGACGTTGCTAGTCGAACCCGACCGATAAAAAGAGACAGAAAAGTCACCAAAGCAGCCGCCTCTGGAGCACGTGTACGAAACATGCTGGTACACCGTCAACCGTAGCCATGGCCCGAGTCACCACCCTTCGCGCTACATCCCATGCCCGACAGCTTTGTAGCCGCTGGCTTTTATCAAGCTCCCTGTCACAAACCATACCCGCCACACAAGCACCCATAACGGCCGCATCAATACCAAAACTTCTATTCAACAACCCCCGTCACCTATCCTCTTCGACACAACGCCGACATGCAGCACCATCCGCATCATCACCATCCACATCCAGCCTCAGCATTGCCGAGCTGCCCGCCCGGACACACCCACGCTACCTACAGAGCTCGAAACCGGGCTCCTCGTTGCTCGTACTCAACTGGCCACGCCCGCCGCGCAACCTGCTCCTCGTGCAGAAGCTTTACGCCCCCGACGTGACCGAGTCTGTCATCCAGTTTGCCCGCCACATCCACGGCGAGTACCCAGACGTCAACATTATTGTCGAGCCGCGCATCGCCGAGTCTATACAGAAGCACCTGCCCTTTCCACTCTACATTGCCGACCACCAGTCCAATATTGCCGACAAGGTCGACGTCATTGCCACATTTGGCGGCGATGGCACCGTCCTCCGCGCCGCGAGCCTCTACAAGCTTCACGGCTCTGTGCCGCCCATCCTCTCCTTCAGCATGGGCACGCTGGGCTTTCTGGGCGAGTGGAACTTTAACGATCATAAAAAGGCATGGCGCGAAATGTACATGAGCGGGAGCGACGTCCCCGAGGCGAGGGAGGCCGACTACCTCCAACAGGGCGAGAACAAGAACCTCACGAGGCGTGTCATGCAGTACGACGGGTGGGAGCGCATCAAGGGCAAGAGCCTCGGCCAGCAGCGAGCATCGCGCGTACTACTACGACACCGCATCAAGGCGGATATATACGATCGCGCGGGCAACAGCATCAACCACCAGGTGTCGGACTCCCTGTCGAGCCAAGGCAAGTCGACCATTGCCGAGTCCAAGGAGCCCTCGCCCTCGCTGCGCGCCATCAACGAGATTTCTGTCCATCGCGGCTCCCACCCGCAGCTTGCCATCATTGACATTTACCAAAACGGCCACTTCCTGACCGAAACGACGGCCGATGGTATCCTCATTAGCACACCCACGGGGTCGACAGCCTACAGCCTCAGTGCCGGCGGACCCATTGTCCACCCCCTCGTCAAGTCCCTGCTCATCACGCCCATCAGCCCGTGCAGTTTGAGCTTCCGTTCGCTCGTGCTGCCGCTCGACACCAAAGTGGTCCTGCGTATGAGCTCGCGAAACCGTGGTCGCCAGCTCGACCTGAGCATTGACGGGAAGCGATGCTGCGGCGTCCTCCCCGGCAGCGAGATTCGCGTGGAAGGCGAGTTTGTTGGGCGCGCGGGACCGGGCGAGGAGTGGCATGGGGGCGTGCCATGCGTCATTCGCAGCGAGGAGGATGATCCGTGGGTGGGTGGACTTAACGGGCTGCTCAAGTTTAATCATCCCTTTGGTCGAGATCCTGGCATGGATGACTTGTCCAACTAGACGATCACTGACTGGTTTAGCTTGGGATGGCTTGCCAGAATGTAAAAGACTTGTAATTATTTTGAATAGATACCCCAAACCTTGCTTCTGCCTGTGGAAGTCTTTGTACATTTAAATAGTCTACTGCATCTGCAGCCCATTATCTTGCTGTCGAAGCATTATTTAACATATTGCAATCTTGCAATCTTGCCATTCTATTATGAAAAGGTAAGTTTGGAAAGTAAATCTCCTCCATGACACGAGATCTACCTTGCTAATGATAGTTCAAGTATTCATCTGGGATCACAGGCCACTCATCTACACCATCTAGAATCACCATGGTCATCCCGCCAACCATATGATTGCTGATATGGCAATGCAGCAACCAGGCACCCGGATTGCTTACATGGTAGCGCACCACCATCCAACTCCTCGAATTCACTGCTGGCAGCGTCACCCACGTATCCCGCCGCAGCGGGTTCACCAGGTTAAACTGGTCCGGCACCTCCTTGACAGCCTCCTCCACTGACATCCACGTAAAGTCGCCCCTCCCGGCGCCAATCATGTACATCTTGTTGCCGTGCTTATGGACCGGATGCGGCGGCATGGGGAACTTGGACGCGTACAGCACAAGGTCGATCCACGTATTGTTCCGCGTCAGCAGCGTCACATTGTTGTTACTAACCTGCGCATCTGGCTGCCGGAACAGCAGCGGCGGCGCGTCGCCCTCAAACTGCTCCGGCTCGAGGCGCGTGCTGTTCATCGCCCACAGATACGAGGCGCCGTCCTTTTTCATGTTGAGCACGTGCAGCGCGTCCGCCCTCTCCGGGATCGGCTCCGCGGGATACGGACGCGCCAGCACATCGCTGTACATGGTGACGCTGCTCGACGATAGCGGCACGCCGGTGATGGACACCCACGGCTTGTCCGTCTCGTAGGGCGTCCACGCGGGCACCACGCCGGACGAGGTGTCCGCGCACACGGAGAGCACCGCGTAGCCGGTAATGGTCTGCGGCGCCGTGACGCCCACGTGCCGGATCCGAAAGTCGCCCGCGCCCGTGGGCTTGACGAGCACAGAGTAGCGCTCGCCGTTGGAGACGGTGATGGCCTGCACCCTTTGCGGCTCAATGTAGCCGCCGTCGACGGCGTACACCCACATGTCGTGCTCGTCAATGGAAAACACCCCCGTGTGGAAGTTGGTCGCGCCGAGGATGTTGAGCGAGATCCAGGCATTCTGCTCCGCTTGAATGGTCTCTACGGGGTCCGTGGTGTTGGCGCATTCGTAAAAGACATGATGCGGAATGGCGCTTTCGTTGAACCGCGTCTGGTTGCCACCAAACGTGGCCATGACCTTGGGGGGGAAGCATCTACAATGACAGTCAGTTTTCAACATTGCTCTTTTTTTTTTAATGACGACTCTTGAGACAGGCTCATACCCTCTATCTGTCAACGTCTCACCAGGTGCTAGAACAAGATCAGCCTTTTGAGGCGGCGTAAGGTTCGCCTCGAGCTCCGCCGGCGCATAGCAATGAACGCGTCCCTTGCCATTGAACAGGATCCGATCATAGCATGGAATCTCGATCCCAGACGCAAGCGTAATGTCGTGCTTCTCCTCGGATGTGATGTGCATGAGATCATACAGCGCCACGACCTTTGACTTGTGCTCCGCGTCCACCATGGCGACGACATCCTCCTCCGCCGCGGAAATGAGATGGAACGGGTTGTCCGTGCCGGCACACGGGCGGATAAAGATGGCGCCGTAGAGGCCGTCCTCGATTTGGCCCCGCGCGTGCGAGTGGTACCAGTAGTTGCCGTGCTGCGTGGCCGTGAAGCGGTGCGTAAAGTCCCGGCCCGGCGCAATCGGGAGCTGCGTCACGCCGGGGACGCCGTCTGACCACGGTGTGCCTTTCATTTCCACGCCTTGAAAGTAATTATTAACTTTTTGAATCTATCAAGCGAGGGGAACAGCGATAATAAAATAAAACTTACCATGGAAGTGTACTGTAGTGTTGAAAGGTGATTTGTTCACGACACGGACCACCACTTCATCGCCTTGATCGAAGAGCAGCTCCGGGCCCGGGGTCTGTCCGTTGACGAGGAGCATCTTTCGAGATATCCCCAGGGGCGCATACTGCTCCCATGTAATGACCAGCTCAAATTGGGTTGGCTGCCCCGACGCAAACAGTGCTCCTGCGTCTTGGACGACAGGGGCGCTTACACCCATGGCCGCAGCCAGTGGTGCGACGACCAAGGCGGCAAGATGTACACATAATGTCGTTGCCCACATTACAAACGAGTGCATAGAGGTGTTTTGCTTGAATATATGGAGTCATCAATGACAAAATACGCCAAAGGATATACGAAATTCGGGGATTTCTTTTTGCTTTTGTCACAGTTGGCGGAGATGGCAAGAATTCCGTTCCGAGACAACCCTTTGCTTCATTTCACTCAATTCTGATGCTTTTTTCAATGTCTCAGAAGCGCAGCGTCTTCGCCAAGTTGTGCACCCGAACATCCGACTGCGTTGCTCAATGCTCAATGACGAACCCGTCGTCCATTTTTGAGGTTTGAAGCCGTTGTTTTTTTGGGCGGCTTGTTGCGTCTTCCACTGCCCTAATTACAACGCCATTGTCTCCTTGGACTTACATCACTGTCTCTGAGTTTGGCGGCATCCTCCAAAGCAGAGCACATTGACCGACTCCCTCCCTTTATTGCTGGACGCCCTGCCTAGCCGGCGCAACGTATCTGAGTCACCTTCATTTCCCATCCAGCCAACCATGTTCACGCCGTAAACTTGAGCTGAACAATAAATGTCTCGGCTCCGGCGGCTTTATTTCCGCTTAACTAACGAGCAATTAGTTAGTTATCGCAATCTAAATTCATCTGCCGCCTTTTCCATCTTTGTCCAGGTTGACCTTCCCGCGGCCAGCGCTCCGCTTACAGGGCCGAACAATTGCAGGTAAATTACTAGTCTTGTCAACTAACGAACAGAGACGCCGCTCGGAGACCAGGAATCGATCATCCCGCAAACTCCACAGCTCGTTTCTCGTCTTCTTTGCTTTTCCCATCCCGACACAGCACCTAGTTGCTAGCTTAAATCGCAAAGCCCTTACTTGCCACAGGTTGCCATCCTTTCTGCAAGGCAGCATGTGGCCATAACCGCGCAATAATTGATTGGTCAGTACGGTACGTGCAAGCAGCTATAAGTAAAACATTCTTTTTAATGTGACTAAATTGTCGAGAAGAGAACTATAATAAGATCGTAACTTTTTATTAACTCGTAAACGCTTGTTGGGACAAAGCGGCCTTCGTACCTAAAACGATGAGCGGAGGCACTCTTTCAGCTACTCGCGATGCGTTTCCCTTGGAGATGATCTGATAACAAGCTTAAAAACAGTTCTTTCGTTGATTCATTATTTTAAGTCAACTTTGAGGCCCCTAGTTATTTACAAAAGAGCCCCGGTATCATATCGCACGACATCTAAAAAAAAGGGTCGAAATTTAGCATTAATTATATATGAAGAAAACGAATGTAAAAATAAAAGGAAGTAATAGCACATCGCTCAAAATCGATGGGCAGGTGTGTATTTGACAGCATGTGTTTCCCCAGCAGAGGTTGGCACCCACTTATCATAACGCAACGGTTTCATAGTTTGAATATGTCAAGCGAAGAGCTTCCCAGGACGCGTAATCCTTGGGTGTGGTGTCGGAAGACTGGTATCTTGTAACTTTAAATATCTTAAACACTGTGCTCTAACAAGGTCTTAACATAAAAACGATCTACATTATTTACGCAAATAATTATCTCAACCATTTCTCTCCCTCCTCGGCCTCTTTTCGCCTTGTACTTTGTCAACACTATGATTTACTGGATCCTGGGGAGGCGGTGAAGGATAATTGCCTGCACTGGGCTGAACTCTTACGTGTCTTTTGAACTCGGACCGTGGAGCTCTATTAATTAAACATGCACATCTCTACAATATACAATCTTTTCTTTCGGCATCATATTTAGTATTGCAACTTGTATCACATGCTGAAGTTGCGTTGTTATCATAAGTGGCGGCGGGGCGCACGGCGCGTTTCAAGGCTGGCTTGAGCTTTCATCCTTCCATCAACACCCATTTTATGATAACAACTGATCCATACGAGACGCCTGGCCGTCTACGCTTTTGAAACAGGTTCTAAATCTACCCAAATCTCTAGAAACAACAACATCCTTTCACTATGACCTCTCAATCCTACAAAACGTACTCTCAGCGTGCAGACGCTCATCACCACCCAGTCGCAAAGAAGCTCTTCGACATCGCCGAGTCCAAACAAACGAACCTAGTCATCTCAGCCGACCTCGAGGATACGAAAAGTCTACTTGAATGTGCAGATGGTATGGATCCCGGCGCTCTTGATCTCAAACGGCAGTCGGCATCACCTAACTGTACTGTGTTACAGCCCTCGGCCCATACATTGCCGTTTTCAAGACACACATCGATGTTGTGCGAGATTTCGGCGATGCTACCATTCAAGGGTTAAAGAAGCTGGCTCTGAAGCATAATTTCTTAATCTTTGAAGATCGCAAGCTCGTCGACATCGGCAACACCGTGCAGAAGCAGTACCACAATGGGGCATTGCGCATCTCCGAATGGGCCGACATTGTTAATCTCAGCATCCTCAGCGGGGATGGTATCGTCGAGGCTCTCACGCAGACTGTGACGAGCCCTGAATTCCCTTTTCGAGGTCAACGTGCCTTTCTCATCGTCGCTGAGATGACATCCAAGGGGAGCCTCGCCACCGGGTCCTTCACGGAGCATTGTATCAGGATTGCTCGACAGCACCCAGACTCCACAATCGGTTTTGTAGCGACCAAGGCTCTCATCAACGACCAAAGTGACGGTGTGCCAGCCACTGAAGACTTTATAGTCTTCAGTGGCGGGATTCACATGGCAAGCAAAGGAGACAAACTTGGCCAGCAGTATCGGACCCCAGCGGACGCAGTCCGACGAGGTACCGACTTTATCATTGCGGGGCGGGGAATCTATGAATCTGCCAACCCGATTGATTCAGCCAAGCAATACCAGGAACAGGGCTGGAACGCATATCTTGAGCGAGTTGGGCTCTCGCGGGCCTCCTCCATTGAGAATTCAACCGTTGCTGAGTGAGCTGGGCTACCACTTGTCAAGTTTATGTCTATTATTAGTTCTCTACAATGCTGGCGACTACGCTTAAAGGACCACTCATGCTTGGTAAAGTTGGTGTCTGTAGCCTGGCTGGCACAGAGCCGACAAAGTGGTAGAGTTGATGTAGACACATATTTATGCCAGACAGAGCGGCGGAGGTGCAGATTCAGCGGGCGATCCTACCCGGCCGCGTGGCTTATTTCAAGAATCGGCGGCCCGCTTACATGTCGTGCACACCACATTTCTATCGAGTTGACGCAAAATGTTGAATCTCACGTCGTTATGTTCCGCTCTTCCCTCGGCTTCTGCGACCGACCTGTGTTCGGCGGTCCTTGCCGCAGATTAGGGCAGATGTTGCGGCGCCACAGCTGACAAGATGTACCGGCTTCCATAGTTTAAGTAGAATGTTGCAAAGCTCGTCCTGGCCCATGTTGTGTGACAATTTGCATACTATTCATCTTCTGTTCAGACTTGTTGTTTCAAGGACAGCTTTACACGCTGTATATATGTACTGTTATTTGTTCAGCCATATAATGGCGCATCCATTTTGACTTTTGAGCCCTTTTAGCCCTTTTGTTGGGACGCACAGCGTCTCCGCCCCTTGCAATGACCGTCCGGACCGTTTGCCGGGGCTACGGGGAATGCAGCGTAGCGATTGTCGGGCGTGGCGGAATCAACAGGGACCACAACTAAAACTGACAGTAGCATTTTCTGGTGCAGCGCCTCTGTAACTCCGCTAACCTCCGCCAGTTTCTCAACATCAGGCGGTGCCGAGCAGGTTGGGGTGGCTGACGTAGATTAGCTCGCCTAGTTTCCAGGCAGATACAACTCCGCTTCGGTAAATCGGACCATGAAATCTATAAAAGACATTACGCTCTTTAAAAGACCAATCTGTGCTCAAGTTCCACCCCGAAACTCCGCACTACGTTCAAAATGAAAGTTCTCTTTGTTGGCGCCAGTGGCATGATTGGAGGAGACGTTCTTGTTCAATGTCTCGCCAATCCACGCATTTCAAGCGTCGTTGCCTTTGTGCGACGGGATCTGCCGACAGATGTATCCAGCCACCCAAAGCTCCAAAGCGTCATAATTAAAGACTTTGCATCGTGGCCTTTTGATATTCTGCAGGCACATGAAGATGCCGCGGCCATGGTCTGGTACGACAGCCTCGCGGCCAGAGCGATTACTTGCTGACTCTGAATAGGACTATTGGGTCTTATGATGGCAATGTTGCTGTCGATTTTGATTATCCCCTTGCCTTTGTAGAATACATGGCAAAAGTGTTGGAGGCAAAAGCCAATGCACAGCGGTTCCGATTTGTCCTCCTGGGAGGCAAATTTGTACGCCAGGATCAGGACAAGAAGCTGTGGTTCCTAGAACAGCAACGGAAGCTCAAGGTATTACTTCCGTTCTCCCGAGGCATGCTTGGCAGTAGAAGCTAATCTTGTATTAGGGCCTGCTTGAGACGAAAACTCTCGCATTTGCGGAGAGCCACGCCTCCATTTGGGAGACCTTTGTTGTCAAGCCAGGAGGGATCGTGACTAGCAAAGGCGGCGTGATGAATAAAATAACATCACTTGGCGCAATCATGGGCGAGAATTGGTCCATTCGTTCTGAAGAGTTGGGTGCGTTTATGACTTACCTAGCCATTGACGGCAAAGAGGAGCAACCTGTTACAGAAAATGCGCGTATTGTGAGACGAGGGAGAGAGTTACTAAAATCACGTCAAGGTTAATTGTAGGTGCAGAGCCTCCTGTGGGTAGAGTCCCGCTAATGGTAGATCACTTGACAAAGATCGTGGCTCGAGTGGGTTGTGGGTTAGATGGGATGTCCGAGCTAGACGGGTTGCAACGTGCTCTACACGCCTTGACGCCGCCGGGCCGTAAAGACCAATGTGGTGTGCACTTGTATTTGTATGTATTGAAGAGGCTGGTTTGGTAGAGACACCTTCCCTTTGCAGCTGGGAGACCTAGCACATGTGTTACAGATACGAAGGGCGCACCCAGCCACCACCAACTAGTTAAAGCAAGCCCCTAACGCCTATCTGATCACGCTGGCCGTGACATAGCCTTCGCTCTATTATAGGCGACGATGCTTCCGTCTGCAGCATTAGCTGTCACAGTGGGTAATCAAGTCACCGATAAAGACGTCCAATGCCAGACCGCTATCCCCCTTAATCTGCTGCCTATATGTTCCACTAATCATCTTGTTAATGTCTTTTACCACCCGGAGATTCAATTTGACTTACCAAACATCACCCTTGCAGCACTGGCTCAAAATTTGGTCCACAGCTCCAGCAATTATCTGTCGCGTCACATGAGTGTTGTCGAAAAAGAAACCATTATATACACAAATTCTCGACTTGTCCTTGTCGAATTGCAGAGTTCCGCGGTGCTTGACTTCGTACTGCGCGTCTGGTAGATTCTTTTGCATATCATTCTTTATGCTCTCAATTGATGCGCGCGAGGAGCGGCCTCTAGAAAAGGAGCAACCGCCACGAGCCTCCAGCGCGTTGTCTGCCGTGGCGTCAAAAGAAGCCGAGATGGCGGCGGCCGAAGCAACGGCGGCAAAAAAGTACGAATACAGCATTTTGTTAGAAAATGAAATTCTATTTAATAAGTCCTCGAAAAAAAAAGATACTCGAAAGTCGTGAAGCAGTTGTGAGGGCGTTTGAATGTGTTCTTGTTACTGTCTACTGGTGGACACTCACGCCGTTTTGTAGTCAACGCAGCCAGACACCAGACAAGAATATGTACAGCCAGAAATAGCACTCTATAGCCCACCCTTGCAATATTCCAGGCTGACAATTCGGGCAGTGTTTTGATGGAAGTGTGGTCCAACGCTTCGTTCGGGGTCGGCAAGATGCGACATGGGGCAACTGAAGGAGAATTATTTAGCGTATGCTTAAATTAAAAAATCCCCGTCGAGCGATAAACCTGGCGACTAGTGGCTGCCAAGAGTCCGTGGCGACAATGGCGTTTTCGCGACGAGATTGTTCATGTGCTTCTTTACATCGAGCACCTGGACCCATACGGTTCAATAGCTATTAACTGATATCGTGATGTAAGATTGAAAGATTTATTCTATACTGGCCCAAATGCTGTCCTAATGGTAGCTAAAAATAGTAGTAATAATTCATAACCTGCAACTATAAAAGCACATTAAGACACCACACCACTGCCGCTATCTTGGGTATCCATTACGGCTGCGCAATGAGCCGCTTTTAGTGCTCGCGATGTGAAACGTTAAGGGATCACAGATTTTCTTGCCGATTTGTATTCCACTGTATAATTCTTTACAGGCACTGCTCTGCTCCTCGATTCGCAGCCAGACTTCTCTCTCGGTTTCGCACTTTGGAGATGGCACCGTTTGGCAACCATCGGCCCAAAACCAAGTCAGCACTAGTAGTGCTTGTTCAACAGTCTAAGTCGCGAGCGAAGGGCCGCTCAGGCTGTGCGGCCGGCCTAACGCTCCGAGCCGGCAAAATCGTCCAAAGCATTCGTAAGGTACGTGGAGCCAATACGAAAGCCGTCAGCACTGTTTCCTAGCCCTACGCATTAGCCAGACGACGATGTGGGGTTGGGCCTGAGTTGCTGTCAGTGAGCAACTACCCACTGGAATGGGAGGGCTGCGCATAAACAATGGGAGATTTAGAGAAAGAGGCACGGTTTCAGAAGTGTAAGTATGCGAATTGGTTGAGCCGCAGTAGTTCCCCTGCACTTTTGGTCTATTCTCAATCAACTTTAGCGCTCTAAGTTGCAGACTGATGTCAGCTAATAAAATAGGTCTAGAGTATACTGCAGGGCATCTACGCAGTTAAGGTGTGTCTATTTAGAGCACATAACCAGCCGGTTGGGGGACTGCAATGAGGTAAACAATGTGGAAAATGCTACGACAAGTAGCTCAATCGCAGGCTTTAATGCTGGTATGCCTAATTTTCTCCGTGCTATTTAGATTATTGGCTGAGCCTGCAGCTGACTGCTTATCCTAGGAACAGTGAGAGTATTTCTATTTTAATATTTGGCTGCTTTTGGCAGTTTCCAAGGACAGAGGCATCGTGATTGTTAATATGGGTGCATCCAGCCGAGAATGAGTGACAGGCCCGCGACACAAAGACTGGTTCCATTCCACTCAGCAAACTACATTTTTTCCATCTACCTCACCACGGAAAGATTATCAACGAAGGGAAATACAATATTATTTCGTCAATGTCTTGAGTCTTGTACTCCAGGGCTCCTCAGTCAACGCTTACCCTATCCCCGTTACCTATCACGAGCTCATACAGTCCTGAGAACACTATCAGCCAAACTGCAATCTAGACTTATAATATCCTGACCGTAGGTCCGGTTCGCGTCTTCCGAACTATCTTGATGCCCTGGTTTGTCGTCCTGGTCTACGCCTACCCGTCCGTTTATGTGGTGGGGGCCAGCTTGAATACTCACAATTTTCCAACAGGCCCTGGAACAGCTACATGAAAACCAACGAGTCAAGCCTAGTCCAATAACCAACGGCAACCATCTTGGCAGCCTTGGGAGCCTCTCCTATTCTCGGTTAGGCAATGTATACGCTTCGACTTTAGCAAGAAACGATGTCTCCACTCTTACGTCCGCACCAAGTCCGGGTGACGAATAACTAACTATTGAGTTGGGAGGAGTATAGCCGGGGTCCTTCTTTTCCGTTACGGCGATAAATTCCAAAAAATAAAGCCAGTAACTTGGGGGTTACAGAGGAAAGCGTTACTCTGCGGCCTCACACTGGCTACTGAGGAGGATGGGTAAGTTTTATAACCTGTAGTCACCAGATTCAGGCTATTCCTGGATGGGTTATTTTTCTTTCTATAAATACTTTGGGAAAGGATAACGGTTATTTCTTAGGAGAGAGAAAGGCGCACATAACTATGTGGGTGCACTTTAGCTCAGAAAAGCCTGGCTTGCAAAAGGTACCTGATAGGATCTAAAATTTCGCCTTATCCGCGGTATAATGAGCTGACCCTGGCATTAAATTCGTGCTGATACTTGGTCCACTCGTTCGCCAGGAGAGGCTTCAAGTTCAGTTCACGTCAAGACGAACCAGCAAGTTATGTTGCTAATAGTAGTTCGAAATTTATGCCGTGAATCTTATTGAAGAAAGATGAATACTACATTGCACCCTCTGCCACTTTTTATTAATGTCAGCCACTTGTATTTGACTCTATCTACCAGTATAGCCATGCCCTAACGAAGCTTTCGGAAAAGCGGCTTCTTAGTGTCAACAAAGCTTGCTGTTATAGGCCCGAACATGCAGCAGCTATGGCCACAGTTTTGAGCCCCATTCCCATGTGTAAGCCTACCAATCGTGTTTAGCTAGGTGGCCCGAAAAACTCAATAAATTCATACATGTTGTGTTTAAAGCGCAAACACAATACCGTCCTTTTTGCGGAAGCAAATCGGCAGAGACAATCTCAATCTACGCCATGGGAGTCCTGTCTGGAGAGGCCGCAGATGGGCATTCTCCCGAACAGATAGTCGAGACAGCCACATGTGCCGACGAGAACAGGCCAACCGCTGTGTCATCCAACGAGAAGAAAATCTTTGACTCCTGGAGATGGACGCTTGTTCGGATAGGCATCTTCTCAGCAAATTTCATCTATGGGCTCGACACCACAATTGCCGCGGCAATCCAGGCCGAGGCGGCCAACGACCTGGGGGGACTGCCACAAGTCGGCTATCTTGGCGCTGGCTTCGCATTGGGGTCAGCAGCGGCCATTCTGCCAATTGGCAAGGCATATGGGCTTTTCAACATGAAGTGGCTTTTTATCGGCAGCTTGACCATGTTCGCGGCTGGGAGTGCGCTTTGCGGTGGTGCGCCTAGCATGGTGGCCCTGATTGTTGGTCGAGTGTGGGCTGGTGTTGGCGGCGCTGGTGTATACCTGGGGTATGGCTCTACAGGCTCGTCGTTCACATGAGCATTTGCTAACATTGCAATTTTCAAAGAACACTGGGGCTGATATTCACCTTGTCTGATCCGAAAAACACAATGTTTGAGACTGGAATTATGGCTTTCGTATACGGCAGCGGATGCATTCTGGGACCAGTCATCGGTGGTCTATTCGCCAGCAGCTCAGTGTTACAAATGAAGAAACGCAAGACAC
>FWCC01000191.1:0-120039 GCA_900169235.1 Zarea fungicola
TTTTTTTGTCACCCACATGCTTGGTTGCAGCTAGGATGGATCAAGTTGCTTCAGATAGCCATTGGCATTGGCGGGCGAAATTCTGCGACAATGGATAGGGAAGGTATACACTCCTACGCATCCGTAATTATGTGCAATCCGGCTGCGGGGAATGACGAGGAACAATAGTGGCGGCACAGTAGGAAATGCGAGACATGTTCGCCTTTGTTCTAATAGGTATGTACATGTTATTTTACAAAGCTGGTTAGCAAAGGAAAGTGCCGTCGCCGCAAACGTGCAGGCTTTCCGCTTTAGCAGGCCCCGATTCCAGGAGCAAGCTTCAGCCACTCTGCTACGTTATCCGCTCACGCCATGGTTCGAGCCCTGTCAGAGCTTCCACATGGTTCCAACTTGGTATGGACGCAGGTTCCAATTAAGTTACTGTCGGAATCTGCTCTAGCTATGCATACAAGCCTTACAATGTCATTTTAGCCATCGCGCCAACCTCTGCAACTTTACTTGGATAGTGACAAAGACCTTGCCAATGCGCGTAGCATCTGAATATCATAACTACCGTCTACTTGGATTGTGGTAAGCGCTGGCTTATATGGAGAGTCAAGGGCTGGCCAAGGTCGTCTAACTTGAACTCTCTGTCGTAGAGCTGGCATTCGTACGATCCGTTCCAGCTACGATTGTCGCAAAGTACTCCATTGCGCCGTGCTGGAGAATATTCTTGATAACCCTTTTGGGCGCTTTTAGAGACACCTAGCTTGGTGAACTCTGTGGTAGAAACATCCGCTCCGGCTGATGTTCATCGCACTGTACTCCATTGTTCCTCATTGGAGAATATTCTTGGTAATAAGCCCTTTAGGTTCGAGACAGTCAACTCTTGGCGGCAGACCCGATCCGTTCCGGCTGAGATTCGTACTCCATTACCTGCCAGGGAGGATGATCTTGATAATAAGGCTGTTGGATGCGAGAGCGTATCTAACTCTCGATGGCAGATATAGCATTTTTACCATCCGCTCTAGCCATTCCGCTGTTTCTTCTGTTTCTTCTTCTTCAGTTATTTCTGTAGTTTCTGCTGCTTGTAGTTTTCTACTGTTTCTGTATTCATCTCCAGGGTCGGTCCTTCCACAGCCCTCGTCGATGGAAATGCTCCTGCTAGAGTCAATTGACGCTATTATCGACACAACACGCGGTTTTCTGTGGAAGCGCCCGTAAAAGCGGCCTAACAATATGAAATCAGCCCTTGGCTTACCCGAGATGGCATTAACAATCACGTCCTTTCAAAGACCGAAACGACCAATTATCTAGAATTACATGACGCTAGATACATTTTTATTCAGATGTATTGAATAATCGAATGGAATTAATGGAATTAATAGTGTCAAATGCTCAAGTACATGAGCATCTGACCCTTGAAGATGGTAGTGAACTGCATAACTTTCTTGAGTAACTAATCTGGAGATGAAATTGATACACCTCGCGGAATCTACGTAGCTTCAGTCCGGAAGATGCTGGGTGGCGGCGCATGTGGAGATCGAGCGACTATGGAAGATTTATGCGGCTGTTGACTGGCTCGCGTGACTGACATGTTGATCTTACATCTTAGTGGCTGCTTTCAGAGTCGCTCAAGGCGTCGGGAGTCATCATTTCTTCGGTTAGTCAGTCTCTGTAACATTGGAGGTTGTTGTCACTGCGCCGACTACAGTCGAAGCCTATTTGGTACTGGCATTCTCGTTTTCAAACGACACAGACGGAACGCGAGAGTCACTTGGCTGCTGACAGCTGGCACACCTCTTCTACAATCCAACAATCACAACCACTGCCCAAAATACAGCCTCAACACACATACACACACCGACTTTTTATATATAATAATTCTATTCGACTTTTAAAATAGCCAATAGCGACATTAATAATAATTAGAGTATTTCCCGAAATCCTAGGCTAATCTGAATCCAGACAGGCCCTTGATGACTGTGGCTGGGTCAATGCGTGTCATTAGAGCCGCATGGGCTGAGCTTTCGAGCACCGTCGGACTTCCTCCAGAGGGCCAGTGGCCTGGATTGTGGGCGAACCCTGAGAATTTCCGTCTCGATGAATTCTGGCATTTACTTGGACCTACGATTGGGCTGAAACGACGAGGAGCTGCACAGGCAGATTTTGTTCAGCCCGGCCTATCTGTTGGGCAAAAGCAGGAAGGGGGATGAAGATTGGCAGCAGCAGCAGCAGGTCTTTTCGCAAGGGCCAGTTGTTCAGCAGCAGCCTGCTCAGACGGCCGGATGTGGCTGTGACTGCGCTTGTTGCCTGCACGGCCATGAGGTGAATGGCCAGCGGTTGGCCGCCCACTTCCGCCACAGAACAGATGAGCTAATTGACGATCTAACAGACCACAATAGTTTCAAGCTAAACACTTTGCCATGGCAGTTGACGAAGGGCGTTGATGGGGGTTGAGACTAGACAATCGACAGATGATACAACGGCAAAACAAACCCTTTGTCAGTGCAGTTGTCGAACTGTCGATAAGTGTTGGAGAGACTGGTGTGAGGGGCGATCTAACTGATGACAGTAATGGCAAGATTAACAACTGTGCCACTTCAGTTGTCAGGTTATTGATAACCGTCGAGAGAGGCTGGTGTGGGAGACCGACCGGTGGATAGCAACCAGTGATATAACGGCAGACCTAAACCTTTGTCAAGGTATTGTTAATGTAATTGTCATGATGAAGTCGGGTAGAATGTGGTGAGTTATGGGCAGGATCTGAGGTGGCATAAGATGCCCCCTTCTGGAGGATCTGGGGCGCATAAACTGCCTCATCTGCGAGTGATTATTCTGGTGTTCAACTGAATCCATTCGGACAATGAGCGTGCGGCTGCCTGTGACTGTCCCTGCCATGTAGACCAATGTGTATTTCTGTGTTTCTGCGATTTCTGCCGCCGCGTCGCTGGCTTGCTTACGCCGTGCATCAGAGTCGATTTAAATAAACGTGGGTCTTTCCAATCTTGATCCTGATCGACTACCAGTATCCATCGCCATCTGCGTGATATTGCGTGTGTGCAGTCTGCACTTTGCTTCCGGTTTGTGGCTGCGGTGACGGAGATCCCTGGACGCCACTGTCGTAGCAGCCGATGAGGCCCAGTATTGCGGAGCCCCCTGACGTCACAACCGATTGCCGCAAAAGCCCATGTACAGCAAGTACATGTTCACCAAACGGTAACAAAATATGGCCGTCGGCAACAACGCTGGGTGGATCGACTCTAGACGTGGTGCAGTTGAACATGAAGCAGTATCAAAACGGGGACATGGTGATGCGAAGGGCATCCATCACAACGAACGCTCAAGTCGCTTCGGCACAAGCCGTCGGACCCAAGCGAATCCTTCCGGCCAGTGAACCGCGCCACCCTTTGATAAATATTAGAAGGCCGACTGTTCGCGTGGCGAATGTGTCTAGGATGCTGGTCGGTTTTGTGTGGGGCTTATGAACGTCAAAGGTGTCGAGTCTGCGTCATAGCTGATTGCACGACGCATTGACAAGTCAACTGTTTCTCTACGTAGTTGTCGCCCCAGATCCGCAGAGTTTTCGGTGGGACTGGTCTGCAATGAGTTTGCGACAGTGGTTATTAGAGGCAGATATAAAGCGGGCTCCCACCGTTCAAGACGGTTGTCCAGTTTATCACCGTTTTCCACTCTGCTAGCATTCACATCAATTAAGATGGCGACACCCAGGCAAGAGGCTGCTTTCTTCGAGCAGGTAGCTCAAGTTAAAAAGAGAATGAGCATCTCCACGGGAACGGGAGAGTCGATGCCAGGGTCTCCAGGGTCTCCCGAGAGCATCGCAACACCTGACTCGCCCAATGTGGCAGATTCATTCGTCTTTGCGTTTGATATTGATGGAGTGCTTGTGCGTGGCGGCAAGCCGATTCCCGAGGCCATCAAAGCAATGCAGGTTCTCAATGGCGACAATGAATACGGTCTTCGCATGTAAGTACACTACATGAGCCACTCGCGCCACGACCACCACTGACTTTTAGTCCTCATATATTCCTCACAAATGGCGGAGGCAAGACAGAAGAGGAGCGGTGCAGAGATCTCTCTGGCCAGTTGGAGCAAGACGTCCACCCCGGTCAATTCATCTGCGGGCATACGCCGATGAGAGAAATGGCGGCCAAGTACAAGACTGTGCTGGTAATTGGCGGCGAAGGCGAGACATGTCGAGATGTGGCCGAGGGCTACGGCTTTAAAGACGTTGTGACGCCGGGCGACATTATCAAGCACGATGCGGCTACGACGCCGTTCCGCAAGCTCACCGACGAGGAGCACGCCAACTCGCGCACGCGCGACTTTTCCGATGTTGTCATTGACGCCGTGTTTGTCTTTGCCGACTCGCGCGATTGGGCAGGCGACATCCAGATCATGCTTGATGTGGCCATGTCCAAGGGTGGTGTTTTGAGCCAGCGCAGCGAGACGTTCAAGGAGGGCCCCCCGTTTTACTTTTCGCACAACGACGTTGTCTGGTCGGCGGCCCACGAGCACGTCCGCCTCGGCATGGGTGCGCTGCGCCGCATGTTTGAAATCACGTTCAAGGACATTACCGGCGGCAAGGGTGAGCTTCACACGCATGCGTTTGGCAAGCCGCAGGTGCCCACGTTTGAGTTTGCGTATCGTCTGATGAGCCAGTGGCGCCAGACCGAGCATGGCCTCGTCAAGCCTCCTCAGACTGTTTACTTTGTGGGCGACACGCCGGAGAGTGATATTCGCGGCACCAACGCCGTCAATGAAACGGCCGACAACGAATGGTACAGCATTCTCGTCAAGACTGGTGTTTACGAGGAGGGGACCGAGCCAGCATACGAGCCTCGGGTGACTGTCGATACAGTCTTGGATGCAGTCAACTACGGCATCCAAAGAGAGATGCGAAAGCGGGTTGCCCGGCTGCAGAAAGTGGCAGGCTTAGAAGAGCCGGATGGGCTGCAGTTGACAATGGCCTAGTCAGTGTATTATGGTGAATGGAGTTGTTTAAATTGGCGAAAGTGGAGTTATTCTTTCCGACAGATTGTCAAGTACATAGATTTCACAACACCTGTCTGCTCAATGTCCCCGACCGTGGGTCACTCGTGGAAAATAAAATTGCCCCAAGGTGATGAAACTTGCCAGCCAGCAGCGTCGACGGCTGCTTGGCGCGCATCTCGCTGCAACAAAGCCTCCTGGATCGTCATGTTTGACGGAAACCGCGGGACTTGCTCTCGATCAACACGGAGCCAGCCCTTCCACCCTGCTGTGACATCACCCCCCGGCCCTCCGAGGACTATAGTGCCCCAAAACTCGCGTTGTGCACTGTCCTTGGCGGCTTTGCTGTACAGCATATACTTGTCCACCTTGGCCATCAGGTCTCTGTCGCGGGTCTCGGGGCGCAAAACATAAATATGCTGAAGGTCGGATTCTGCGCAACTCAGACGCGAAGCCTCAAACCGACCTTCGTAGTCGATAATAACGAGTGCTTTGTGAGAGGCCAGGGTGGAAGCAATCTTGTAAATGAGCGGCAGATAGCGCCCGGTGATGGTGAGGCCGCCAATTTTTGTCGTCTGGAAGTGTCGGGAGACGATTTCATCCAGCTCTGTGATGCCAGTATTTTTGATATAATTTGTCTTTTGGTTACATGTGCGGAGGCCATCGAGGACCTGCAGCGATTATCAATTTTGGGGTGGAGGGGTTTTTGGAATGTGATGGCTTGAGTAGCGTTCTGGCTTACCTCCTCCAGACTTCCCCCTCCCACCTCATTCAGGATCCGGGTACCGAGCGCCGAATCCATGTCCCCCCCGTGTCCGAGTTTCTCTGCTTCCGATCTGCCGACGCGGATCCAGCAGGATGTCAGCGGTCGGCGGCGCAAGCTTGACAGCGGCAGGGTCGTGCTTTCAGCCTGCGACCTGCGAAAATTGCAGCAATTCAACTGCGATTTATCGGACCCGACGGACCTGACAAGCCCAATCGAGTGTGTTTGTGTGATGCGTTTTTTTCGAATGTGAGTTTAACGTTCCAGGCGTCGCAGTGTGCTGACTGCGACAGGTGTAAGGACAAAAAAGGAACCTTTTCCGTCGAGACTACGGCTTGGGAAGGGGGCTTCTGTCGGCAGCCAAACTCCAACACCTGAGCCGACTAAGACTCGGCATAATTCTGACGCAGTCACCACACACGCGAGCGTTGAATCACCCGATGACAAACTATGATCTAGCGGTGTTAAACCGCACATGGCAGCCTCAATCGAGGCGATCCGGCACGTTACATCACCATTACAGTCACGTCGCAACGCATTATGCGCAGATTACGCTAGGACCGCGGAGGCATACAGGTAGACATTCACTTGGTAGTTCATAGTCAACACAAGCTGGTGCGCCAGTCTATTCGATACCTGACTTAATATACATGTAACAATCCATTGTGATGGCCCGTCTATTTTTCCAGTGCTCCGGGTTGTATCGTAGTTCTGTTCGTTCAACCTTCTTGGTACTGCTTGTCAAGTCTCGTTTACTGCTTGTCGGCAGCGCGCTTCTCCTCCAGCTTGGAGTAGTAATCGTCACGGAGGTTTCTTCGGGGAACATGGTAGCCGTACCTATCAGAGTCAATATCATCCCGTTAGGGTTGCCAAGAATCTTACCAGAAAGCGTTAGCCATGACGAGACCAGCACCTGTTCTCTGTTAGTATGCGTAAGATTCGTGCAGCGACATAATTGCCCGAGTCGAGCAAGTAAGAAAGATTCGGGACGTACCAAGACCAATGGAAAGGTCAAGGATGAGGCGGCGTCGGAGCATCTGCACAGGTCAGTAGGGAACTTGTCATGGCCACCCAGGCCATTGAGCTCTTAAAACATACGCCAGTAATAGGTGCGACGGCCATTGTAATTATTGATTTGCGTTTCGTACTTTTGGGTCAATGTCGATTGTCCTCAAGAATTTTGATGATGTCTTCTGAAGCTGCCGAGGATTGAGCATCGGACGATAATGGCGCTAGTTGCTTCACGTGACTGCGCGGCAAATCCACGGCAGACGGACAGCACTGTAGACGGCAGGTCTTGAATACTGGAGCACTCTTAAGTTACCAAGCTTCGGCGCAAAAATAGCATATAGTCATCACAATGAGTCTTCGCTTAGCCTCTCGGCGGCTCGTGGCATCAGGTAAGTTCATTGCCATTGCTTGCATTGACTTGCATTGACTTGCCTAGGACCGCAATTCGCACTTCCCGTCACGATAGGCGCCGCTCAAACGCGAAGCAAATGGTCGCTGAACCCTTTCAAAAATTGGGGCAAGCCTGAAAAGGAACCAGACTTTGCCTCGCTCGACCTGGACGACCCTAGAAAGCGACAGCAGTTCCTGGAGCGCAACATGCAGGGCAAGGTCGAAGACAACATCTTTCAAGACGAAATCGAGGCCGCCACCAAGACAGGGGGCGCAGATGCCACCGATCAGGCTGGGAATGAACAGAAGACCCGCGAAAACATGGCCATGGTTGTCGACCCGGATCCTCTTGCCCGTGTGCGCTGGCAGAGGCGCAAGGTCATGCAGATGGTGCGCAAGAATGGCAAGCTGACAAAGGAGGAGAAGCTCAAGATGACGGAGAGGGAGCTCGTGCACACGAGCCCATTCATGGCGACCAGTGTGAAGAAACTCATGCTCCTTTCGCGCCAAATCGCCGGCAAGTCGGTCGACGACGCTATTACGCAAATGACGTGGTCCAAGAAGAAGATGGCAGCCGAAGTCAAATACTACCTCGAAGAGGCCCGCGACCTCGCCGTTGCGCAACGGGGCATGGGCTTGGGCAAGGTCAATGGCGAGACGTATGCAAACGCCAAGAAGATCCAGACAAAAGACGGCAGATGGGTAGAGGTTGTGGACCCATCCCGGTTGTATATTGCTCAAACTTGGGTTGGCCGTGGGCCGTGGCGCGGAAAGTCGCCAGACTACAAGGGACGCGGTAGAATGGGAATCATTCAGCATCCCAGCACATGTATGTACGCAACGTCTTATGCAGCGCATGCACTAACAGACCCGTGTAGCTCTGACTATTCTGCTCAAGGAGGAGCGGACAAGAGTGCGCGAGCATGAGGAACGTGCGGCGAAAAAGGCCGGCAAAGGCCCATGGGTTCATCTGCCCAATCGCAACATTTACGGCCAGCGACCATATTATACTTGGTAGCACATTGTCTGACCATACACTGGTTGGCCTCAGCTGGCCATACGCCGGTTTGGTCATGTATCATCAAGGCTTCATTAGACGGCTCTGAAAAGCTTCGGGTGCCATGTAAACTATGTACATAAAATAGAACTGTAAGACTGGCAAAGAATTGCAATATTCATCAACAAAAAATCCTCCCTGTTGTAGGCATCAAACACCAGTCCTTTTATAGAATATAGAAGCCAATATGCACATCGAAATTCCTTGTCAAATTGCAAGGTTGTACCCGTACGCCAGCCAACGGGGTTATGCTGCTCATTGCGCGCAGAATCAGTTATACCATGGTGCGCGGCTGCTGACTAGGAACCATGTCTTCGTAGCGGTTCGAGGTCATCTCGATATCATTGCCATACTTGTCAAAAGAGTCGCGATCTCTATGGTCGCGAGCAGGGTATGTGCGCCCCGAGCCAGGAAGTGGTTTCGATATATCCAGGGATTGTCGGGGGCCTGTCTGGGCCTTTCTCCTCTTCAAGAGACAAAACGCAATGGCTCCCACGGCAATGACGACAACGGCAACACCAATACCAATGCCGGCTGCTGCGCCTGACGAAATGCCCGAAGCAGGAGCTGGCGATGACGCCGGGGACGTCTCTCCCGCTGTAGGTGAAGTGCTCGAGGGGATAGTGCCAGCCTGTTTCGTGTCAGTACTTGCCAGGCAGCGTTTCTTTCATACTCACAGATGAGCTGCTGGCAGCCGTAGTCGAGGTCGATGTAGTGGAAGTGGAAGTGGACGTGGATGAAGTCGAGGATGGTGGCGGTGACGATGTGCTTGCAGTTGTGCTAGTGCTGGTCGTGCTTGTTGTGGTTGTGCTGGTGGTTGTGCTGGTTGTACTTGAGCTGGTTGTGCTTGTGCCTGTGCTGGTCGTTGACGACGGGGCTGCACCGGGAACAACGGCGGGCACTTGTGCGGCGGATTCTATAATTGTTAGTGGCCAGCTTGCAGCCTTTGAAGGAACATACCGAAGCAAAAGTCGTTGACGCCAATCAGCGCATTCCGAACGTCCTCTGGAGAGGCACTGCACTTGGCAGCGCATTCAAAGACACCATTGACAAAGCCCTGCTTCACACAGAGACATGGTTTGTCCGCGCCAGTGCAGCCGAATTGCTGAAATTTACCGCTCACCTCTGTTGCACACCCTGGCTACGCAGTGTCAGCAGAAGAAGATCTATAACCCGATAGTACTTACCACGCAGCTGGAATCAGCCATGGTACAGATCGCATGCAGCCCCAGTACGGCCAGAATGGCCCAGGGCTGATGTAGCATCATAATTGAAGGATGGGCGTATTGGCTGTAAAGTAGATGAAGGGCGTATAGTCGAGACTTGTCGAATTCGGACGTTCGGTACAAAGGCTCCAAACGAGTGTGCGCGGTTGAAAGTTGACTACCTGACGAAACCAGTCGTGCTGTGAGTGGCAGTTGAATAGAATTGAGGAGATGAGAGAGCGAGGGTACGCAGCTAGGCGTTAAGGAAAGACGGACGTTGGCGAAGGAATGGGGGGAAGGTGTAACGACTGGAATGCAGCGTGGGACCAGCGCTGCGTTGGAGATGTTGAAGTAGAATCAACGCAATGTACCTTTAGCAAGGAGGCCGACGACTTGTGCAGTTGGGGCATCCAGTGCGCAGCAGTTAGCGTCAGGTACGCCAGGGGCTGAAGCCCACTCCACTTTACCAGTTTCCGCATGGTGAGGCGGCGATCAGTGGTTAGTTACCAACTAACTTCTACGCAGTAAGCTGTTGCATTGGTACCAAGGGGCCATTCATGCGAGCGATTTATTATGGCGCTGGCCAAGGTTCTGACTTTCTAACCATGTTACCTCCAAGGTACGGAGTATACAGTTATTGCTTTGATTCGTATCATCACTACCTTGCAACAGCACACTCTCAAGTTGGGCAGATAATACACGGGACAAGCAAGGTCCGATCAAGCGACGTGTACTTGGTATTCTCGACAGACCTGTTGCCTGGGCTCTTGTCTATGCTGGCTCATGGCAGATCAATAGCATGATGTAATGGATCTCATACCAACACAGCGGGGTGAAGGAGAAGGTCTTGTGTCTCTAGTATTCCTGTTAGTTATGGTGGCTTGAGCCTGTGGACCAAGGGCACGGCTGAATTTTCCGGTCCAGAGGTAGTCAGTCCGTCTTGTGGTATTCAGCGCTGTCTGCTTCTGCCCAAGTTCTTCTTGTGTTCTCTGTAACTCAAATGCAAGGCGGCGCCACGCGCCATCGTCTTATGCAAGGGCCTGCTCGCTAGCTTCAGGTCCGCGCCACAAATTCGGGGGTAGAGTAACTACCACGAATGATGACTTTTCTTTTATTACAAACTGCTAACCAATAGTGGTAATGGGTGAATGATGAGCGCTATCTAGTCATTCTGGCTGCTTTTCGGCGCCTCAAGGCGGTGCAATCAGCCACATGGCATTTACCTTAGGAAGAGAAAGAGCAGCAGCAGAACAGCACGCACGACTTGTTGCCTTCACTTCAAATGCACTCCAGACAGTGCCAACAGTGTGGACATTGCACTGTGAAGCTAGGTGGAGGCTGCTACCCTGTAGACGGTAGACTGTTGTACCGCTGAAGCAATTTGTACTGCGGACGCGACTGTTGATTGAACCCGGAATAGGTAGCAGGTCACTACAGTAGATATGGATGCAGGTTGTGACACACAAGAAGAAATATTTACGAGGTTTCCCATTGTTTCCTGTTTTGTTGGACCCAGAATGTACCGGCTTGCTCCACCATTTGTCGGTGCCGATAAGGCTTATCTATATATTCTACCTAAGCGGCCCTGCTGTAGTGCCGCGACGCTAACAATTGAGTTGCTCAACGCCTGAACCACTTCGTAGAACGAAAAGGTCACGCTCGTTCTTCACGCCGCGCAGTTGCTCACGAATGTTCACATCAAACGGAACTGAATGATTATACGAAAACGAAGAATCATTCCTGGCCATGGCGAACCCAGTGGGCGAGGACGGCTGGCTTGCGTACCTCGAGGAAGCCGCGCGTAATGCTACTGATCTAGAACAAAGCGTCGGAGTAATCGAGGTATACAAAAAGGCACTACATGAGGAGCCCGGAAGCCTGCGCATCTGGTCGGCATACTGCGAGTATTTCTGGTCGCTCCGAGAGAATGGCAGCGAGTCTGGCTGGTCCGACGAAGAAAAAGCGATCGGACAAGAACTATTTTCACTGGAATCAGCATTTGAACTATGGCAACAGGGATACGAAGCCGTCAAGTACCGGATTGGAGATAGCCATCTGCTCTGGGACCGATGGATTACCCTTGCAAAGGAGCAGCTCGATACAGACAAACAGCCCAAGACGATACAAACCATCGCAAACGAGTACAAGAACCGCCTCACAACCCCGCACATTAAATGGGAGGAGACCTCGCAGGCATATTCCAGCTTCCTGTCAGAGTACGACGAGGACGCCTGGGAGAGCTCGATGAAACAGGCCACATCGACCGCTCAAGAGACGAAAGCCGCCGTCGCTGCACGAGATCCATTTGAAACAAAGCTCAGCCAGGCTGCAAGACAGGGCAGCCCAGAGCTGCAACAACAAATATTGCTAGAGTACCTGGATTGGGAAACCGCGCAAAGCTGGAGAGACGACGACAGTGCGCAGCGAGCTGCCGATCTTTGCTCCGCACTCCATGACAGAGCGCTTACCGGCATATTTGCGTTCAACGAAGCAGTCTGGTTCGGATATATATCATTCCTGTCGGCACGTCCTCAATTCCATTCGCTGGAGAAACGATTTGATGCTATACGCCGCGCGGTCCAGCACTGCCCATCCTCCGGGCGGCTTTGGGCCAGGTATATACTTTGCGGCGAAGAATCAAAGCTTTCGTTTGAGGAGATTGAATCCATCAAAGAAGCTGCCATGGCTGATGATCAACTCTGTCCCAATGGCATGGATGACCTGATTACAATGTACCAGTCTTGGTGCGGCTATCTCAAACGCACAGCAATGGGCGCCGATGATGACGACGCCGAGCTGGCAGATGTCGCCATCAAGTCCTGCCTCGAAGACATTAGAGCTACTGGTAAAAAGCTCTACGGCAAGGAATTCAAAGGAGACCCAAAGCTGAGGGTGGAACGAATCTATGTGCAGTTCCTTGCCGAGGTCAAGGGCGCCATTCCGCAGGCGAGAGCTTTGTGGAAGAAGCTATCCAACGTGCGCCTGTATGCGGACACGAGCGATTTTTGGATTCGCTACTACACCTGGGAAATGTCTGTTTTCTGGTCTGAGCTTCAGCAAAACCAAGGGCCCGGCTCAATCCCCTCTGACCGCATACCAGCAATCGCCACAGAGGTGCTGCAAAAGGCGTCCTTGCGACATACAATTGACTGGCCCGAAAAGATCTTTGAGATATATACACAACACTGCAACGATTACGAATCCAACGAAACACTCCGGAAAGCCCTGGACAGCGTATATAGGGCCGAGAAGGGAGTGCAAAAACGCCGCCAGCGCGAGGAGCAAGAACAGGCTGCTGCGTACGCCGCATATTACTCGTCTACCGCAGAGGCGCAGCCCGGCCCTGCCGATGATCAAAATCTCAACAAACGAAAGCACGGCGCGTCGGCCGGCGAGGCTGAACAGGGATCTACAAAACGTCAGAAAAGCAAACAGGACGCGGCGGATGCGGATGCTGCGGCGGCAGATGCTGGGACTGCGGCTCAAACCAGTAAACGAGACCGTGAGAATTCCACGATCCTCATCTTCAATCTCCCTCCAGATACAACGCAGAGCAAGGTTCGACAGTACTTCAAGGACTATGGGCACATCAAGAACTTTACCGCCTTTGTCAAGGAAGGCGACTCGATTACGGCACTGGTTGAGTTTGCATCGGCCGCAGAAGCAGAGTCGGCCCTGCTTCGAGACCAGAAATACTTTGGAGAGCGGCAGATTCAAGTAGGATCGGGCCAAGATTTGACAGTTTATGTTGCCAACTATCCGCCAGCAGCTGACAAGAAGTATATCCGCGAGCTTTTTCACGACTGTGGCCAGCTGCTCAGCATTCGATGGCCCAGTTTAAAGGTAAATGCGCATCGTCGATTCTGCTACGTCTCATTCCGAGACCAAGCAGCAGCAGCCAAGGCTGTCGAGAAGGAGGGAAAGCTTCTAGAAGGCAAATACAAACTGCTGTCCAAGCTGTCTGACCCTGGACATAAAAAGGAACGGGAGGGCGCAGTCGCAGAAGGCCGCGAGGTGCATGTTGCAAACCTGGATAGCAGTGTTGCAGAAGGCGACATCAAAGACATTTTTTCGAAATACGGAAAAGTGATGCGAGTCAACATCCCCCGAGGCATCTCTGGAAAATCAAAGGGATTCTGTTTCCTCGATTTCGAGACCAAAGAACAAGCAGAAAAGGCAGTGTCCGAGTTGAACAACACCAAATTCCGCCATCAGATCTTGCAAGTCTCGTTGTCCAAGGTCTCCAAAGTCAAGACAACGGCAAAGAGTACGACAGTAGATGCCGATGGAGATTCCACAATGGAGGGTGGTGCAGAGGGTATTACCGCACGTACCATAGCCCTGCTTGGCTTGCCTGATACCGTCAATGATGCTCGAGTCCGAAAGCTGGTGGAGCCTTTTGGTCCCGTCGTTCGATTGGTAATGCAGCCAATGCATGGCGGTGCGGTGATTGAGTTTACGGACGCGGCCGGTGCTGGCAGGGCAGCCCTCGAGCTCAATAGTATGGAATATGATGGCTACACCCTGCGTACGGGGTCTCCGGAAGACCTTCGGCGGGCGAGAGCAGAGCGAGGCGACGGCCAATCCGTGCCAAAACCAAAGGACAACCCCAAGGTAGCAGCACCAGCCAGCACGAGCTTCATGCCCGCACCGAGTGGCATACGACGACCTACAGCACCCAGATCAGGACCTAGACGTGGACTGGGATTTGCGCCACGAAAAGCAGTGAGCGCCAATTCAGATGTAAAGGATCCGGCAGGACCACAGAAGAGCAACGCGGATTTCAAAGCCATGTTTCTTGCAAGCGGCCAGGGAGATGCTGGCAACAATGCAAAGACGGACGGTTAAAAATGCTAGTGATTTGTACGTTGTATAGCAGTAGTCATGTAACAATTCTGGCCAGCAGATGGTCAAGCCTATTCTATAACCCATGCAGGCCCTTTGCCGGAGTTTCATTGGTGACACCCCGATCCATTCATCGGTTGTAGCTATCTGATATGTTATGTCTTAAGCCCAATTGATTTTTCTTGGTTGAAATCTTGGGTAAACAACCGCTGCCAAACATCAAGCCACTTTTCGTGTTGAGCGGTAGGAAGTTTCCCAGGCTGCTTAAAGGACCGCGTAAGAAGCTCCCTCAACCGTGTGCGGAGGACTTTGATTGCGAGTAGCGTCTTCCAATCAGGGGCTGCGAAACGGCCTCTGTTGCCATCCAAAACGATGACACCAGCAAACATCTATAACTGTTAGCTCTGGAGGTCATGTTGATGAGTGCATAGATATACGGCTTACATCGATGCGGACATCTCCGCAGAGAAGGGCAATCGCAAACGGGTCAGTGGCCGTCGTTTCGTGAGCACGGTAGACTCTAGGTGACATTAGTACAAATCTCAAGGCCAGACCGTAGATGACTCACGATTTGGATTGCATAATGTGGTAGTATGATAGCCATTTCAAGTCAAAATGGCCGCGATTGACTGAGGAAGGGTGTATGCTGATGGACTGATTATTGCCAATGTTTCGCATTCCCTTCATCCCAGGCATGTCCCGTACCAGGAGCTTGGGGTAAAAGCTCCAGGCAACAATGGAAGCCGACACCACATCGTTGTCGCTGTGCATGTTGACTCGGCCAGGAATGTCGAAAAACTGCTGTCGGCGACCTCTTCCCCCGGAAAACCGCTGCCGCGCCAGTGCCTTTCGTTCCTCGTCGGTGAGTGGCAAGAAGCCAGAATCTGCCAATGACACCAGCAGCTGGCCCTTTAAATCCTCAATGTTTGACAGGGTCTGCTGGCTCAGGAAATTCTTGCGGCAAAACTGCATTTCCTTTCCTATGCCGCTATTGGACTGGCATGTCTTTTTCCAACCCAAGTACGCGTTGTAGACGGTGAGCAGGTCGGAATCAGCCCTTCGGAAGGCCGCCCGCGCATTGTCTGCCTGCGCTCGTTGTCCAAAGGGGGCCGAAAACGGCGACTTGGACGAGAGGATGGCAGCCAATGTGAGCGCCATATCCAGACATTTGAAGACGGTTCCAAAGAGAATTAGCTTGCCAAGGAAGACGTCCAGCGGGAGACGGGCAAGCTGGTGACCCAGCGGGGTGAGCTCTTCGCCTGAGGTCAAGGCCCGTACGTCAACCAGAGCATCAATGGCTCGGCGGATATTCTTCGCAGAGGGCGGGTCTAGTGCGCCACCCAGTGTGTCTTCGATACCGCCAATTTTACAAATCTTGACTCGAATCGCCAAGTCTTGCAGGGACAAACGAAGCATCTCTGGAGTTTGCTGGTCGCTCATGAGATTGTTATGCCGATACTGTGTAAACATGTGGAAGCAGAGACCTTTCTGAACACGGCCCGCTCGACCTCGCCTCTGCTTTGCATTGGCCCGCGAGATGAACGTATCTATAAGCCTCGAAAGCTGCCTTCGCTCGTCGAATCTCATTTCCCGATGTTTTCCAGTATCAATGACGCACGTCACGTCTGGAATGGTGATGCCGGTTTCCGCAATGTTGGTTGCCAGAACAATCTTTCGAATCCCAGGAGGCGGGACCAAGAAAGCCGATTCTTGGTCATCCGTAGCAATGGTCGAGTGCAGTGGGTATACCAGCCACTCTTTCGCAAATCGTGGATCGCCAAGGAGCATGTCGTTTAGTGTTCGAATTTCAGCAATACCAGGCAGAAAAACCAGAATGGCGTTGCTGTAGGTCTGCAGGTCCTCGTCCGTGGCAATCCGTGCGATAAGCTGAACAATCAGATCAAACTCAATCTGATACTCATCGAGCTGAGAGAGCGTATTGCGTGTTTTTGGCGAATACGCGGCAAGAGACTGTGATGTATCACTCTTTGGGGCGTCTGCATCTACCTCACCTCCATCGTCATCTAAATCCACCATTTTGTCACCCGCTGCGTGCGGCGGCGTATAGTTGGTGAGCTCGATAGCATCCTCGAGGTAGCGGACCTCGACTGGGAACGTCCGACCGGGGACGTTGAGAACGGGGGCACCACCCAGGTATGCAGAGAAGCGATCGGCATCCACGGTTGCAGACATGAGAACGACCTTGAGATCCTTTCTCTGTGTCATGAGGCGCTTCAGGACAATGAGCAAAAAGTCGCTGTCAATGGAACGCTCATGGACTTCGTCCAGAACCAAGTGGGTGACTTCCTTCAAATCATTCGAGCCCTCTAACATGCGCATGACAATACCAATTGTTGCATATATGAGTCTCGTTTCTTTCGTCACGTTTGCCTCGAGTCGAATGGAATAGCCGACCAACGATCGGTTAGTGCCTACATCGTTTCGATTCTCGCCCAGCTCTTCACTGACTCGTCGAGCGAGTGAGATGGCGGAAATTCGGCGTGGTTCAGTGCAGTAAATTTTGCAGTGTTTTCCGTTGGCGAGTTCATGTTCAAGAAGAAACGACGGAACTTGAGTACTCTTGCCACTGTGCAGGCGTTAGCAGGGCCGATGTGTCCGTAAACGCCAAGCAGAAATGCTTACCATCCAGTCTCACCACATACAATGACAACCTGATTGGCGGCCACAGCTGCTAGCACCTGCGATCGAAAATTCCACATAGGGAGTTGCATGCGAGAAGCCTAGCAACAGTCAGTGAAATTCGAGGTCATGACCATGGTCACCTACCAGCATGGACTGGAATTTTGAGGTACTGGATTTATCAGCCCATATCTTGCGCAGCAAATCGGCATTGCCGTTGCTTTGCTTTGTGCGGTTGATTCCATCAGTCGCTTCAGACTGTTGCCTGGCAGTCCCACGGCCGCGAAACGCGCCTTGGATAATCACACCATCTTCTAGTTCCTGATCAAGCCTTTCCCGTACTAGACTTCGTAAATCTCGGACGATTGCTCGATCGGCTGCATCTGTATGACTCTTCTTGGCCTCGGCCAACTCTGACCAGACGTCTTTCCAGACGGGCGGCAGCCTGAGATTTACCTTTTCCTCTCTCGTGTTGGTGCTGAAAATATGGAAAAGTGCCACCGTTGCTATATAAGCCTCGGACTGTTTCGCATCGGGGGTAGAAACCCCGGCCATGGAGAAGAAAAACTGGGTTGGGAGGAGATGTGTCGTCACATCAGGCGAAGAAATAGGTAGAGGCAGCTCTTGAGCCTTGTTCCAAGAAATAGCCAAGGACTGTTGACTCGAAAACGAAGCGTCAGAAACGACTTTGTATTGAATTTTGACCGCCGCATCCCTGTCGCGCGTTAGATCGGTGCATTCATGGAAGATTGGGCGACTTGCCTTGACCGACATGCCTCTTCCAGTATTCGCCGCGGGCCTACTCCAGTCCATTTCCCAAAGTCTCTGATGACCAACTTTACACCATCAGTGCCAGTAATGACAGTCTGCGATTTCCCCGTGGCTGGATCTATTTCGGTTTGTGGTAGAGAATCGAACAAGCCGCCCAGATCGTCCATTTCCTCACCTTGAGCAAGTATCTCAGCCGCAATACGCTCAGCCTCGTCATTGACGTCTTGCTTGGGTTGTACGGGTTCCGTCGGCTCCCTCGCCTCGGTTTGCCTTCTGGCGGCAAATTGTTGTTCCAGCGTTATCCTCTTCTCACGCCACTGCAGGTCAGCAGCCATCTTATCAAACAAGACGTCGTTCTCAATCATGTAAATTTTCGCTTCGAGCTTTGCCATTGCCATTGCATCGCTTGCTTCCTCGTTCCGTACAAGCCCCAAGAGCTTCGTTTTGCTGCTAATGTATTCGGGAATCAGGTCGTCAGGTTCAATGTCGCTATCGCATGTGACGGCGGTCTTTTTCGCTGGCGACACATTTTTCCAATCTCGTCCGTCCGCAATTTTACTTGGCTGACGATGCCCTGGTTTTGGAGTAGCCGATCTTGAAGGAACAGGGCTATCGCTCGGGGTCTCGCCTAGAAAGAATTAGTCATTGAAATCATTGATTGTGAATTTGTAATACCTTTTGCGGGTGCCTTTGGTTTGCTTTCGTAAGGCGGCAGCTCGCTCACGTCACATTCCCGAGCTAGCCAGTCCAGAGACTCTTCTAGTCCCCAGATCAAATCCTTGCCGGGAGCTGAGATATTCGGAGAAATGTCGAGAATGTATTTTATAGCTGCCCCGACTCGGGCGTCCTGGAAGCCTGAAGACTGCAACGTCAGCCGCAGCGTCCACAGGCGGGCAACCATTTCCTCTTCAGAGGGCATCTTGGCAGCGGTGTGGCTTTCCGCAGACAGGTTAGAGACGGAGAATCGAGTCTCTCCGGAAATGAGATCCTGAATATGGTCCATGACCTCGGTATTGAACCATTTTACGCTGTTTAGCGATTCGGCCTGGCCGCGAAGTAGTCGGCGATCCGTTTCTAGTCGGCTACGTTGCCGCGCACCATCGCGTTTGCATTTTTGCGAGATCTTCTCCACAAGCAGCTGAAGCTCAGATTCTTCCAGCTGTTTTTCAAACTCCTCGGCGCTCAATTGTTTGTCTTGCGTGGCGCCGTTGGATCTGGCTTCATCTGGGTTGGATGGAGGGGCATCTTTTTTATCGAGAGGGGCGGCGGGTGTTGATTCCGGTTCTGTAGCTTCAGGTCTTGGCTTTGCTGCTATCGAGGTTGTTGCAAAGCCTCGGGCTGGGTTAGCAGCTGGCTTCTTCTTCTTTTTATTGCCCGCCATTCTCGGGCATAGATGCGTGGTTGAAGAAGCGCTGCGTGGGGCAACGCAGGATGGTGACTTGGTTGTAGCAAACCTAGGCCCGCAGATTCACCAATGCAATCCGTAGTAAGAGTTAGAAACTCTGCTAGGTGTGTTCACCGCATGAATTTGCCGTTCTACAATCTACAATCCACAATTTCTCTACTACATCAGTAAAGAAGCATGTGGAATGACTTTCTATTGGAGATGGGGTCCTTGTTCAGCATGCCCGAAACCATTAACAGCCAACAAGATGAGATGTTAGTCAAGATGAGATTTTAATCCCCAGGAGAATATGGTGGCACTAATGATAAGCAAAGGTAGCAAATCAATGCCAGCAATACATCAACTTATGTGCTGTAAGTTGAGTCATACCGATCTGACCCGCCTACAGCCAGCAAACATTACCAATTAACATGCTTCATTAAAAGCCCTAATTAGGCAAACTTGCCCAGGCGTAAAGAGTTTCAAGAGAGCTTAAAGAGAGCTCAAGGAACAATTTCTTTGTACACAGGTATCTTGCTTATTTTAGTTTATCAATTGCACATCTTAAATTTCACTTTTATTCTGTCTTGTGAACTAATTCTGCACTTGTCGTGGCGTTTGAGTCCTGTGGGCGGTGAAAATCATCGACGTGGGGTTGTCTGTTTCTGCCCGAAAACACCATCCAAGCTCATTGCTGCAACAACCGATTGCGCAGCACAACAGCTACGGTTTTGGCTCCGCCTGTAACTTAATCGCCCCAGATGGTCTCGTAACTCTGTTCATACACAATTGTGCCGAGATGTCTGACTCACTTTCCAACGACGGAGGCGCTCCAGTTGGGTTTGACCTGGCCGAGACGGTCAGGATCCTGGCGTCGTCCTCCACCTCTGCCCGCGTTGCGCGCCTTCAGTTTCTTGACGAGGCAATTTCTCACAAAGGTACGTCTTGTTGACGAAACAGCATGCATGTACTAACGTGTCTGCTAGAGCTGGATCCGAACGAAACCCGGGCCGTCGCCCAATCACTCTTTGCTACCGTTCCGTTTTACCAAGACCGCGAATCAAGACTGGCTGTACAGCGCTGCCTTGTATCGCTTACTGCGGGAGGCGAAGCTGATATTCTCCGCGCCATTGTCCAGAACCTGTATAGAGAGAGCCAGAAACAAGCTGTGGCCACGGCAACTGCGTTTGTGTGGGTGGAATGGTGCTCCATACTCATACAGCATCTCGCCGGAAGGCCTCAATGGGACACATTTGGAAAAGAAATTCTCGCTTCAGACGCTGAGGTATTGGACAAATGTTTACAGCATCCACTTAAACACGGCATTGCACGATCCGCCCTGGTTGTAACTCGTCGAGCTTTTCGAAAGCTTTTTGGCGTTGACAATGGAAAAAAGGCTCTGGTAGACGCTGTTCAGCTGCTGACAGCAAAGGAAGCACGTCCAACGGCCAAGAATGCCTTGATTCTGGGTGTCATTGCTGGTGTCGTCGCCCGCTCATCCTTGCTCAAGGCATCGTTCGCGGCGTTGAGGCCGAAGTACTACGAATTCTACACAAGAGAGATTATCGGCTCGCGTGTCGCCATACCTATTCATATTGCCGGGGGGCTGCGCGACTTTTTTGAATCCTTTTCGACACTCGAAGAGCTCAAGACCGAAATCATCCCCAACGTCGAAAAGGGACTTTTGCGATCTCCCGAGGTTATTTTGACCGGCGTTCTCGAGCCACTTATCAGCTCCCTACCGAAAGATCTCGACATGTCGGAAATATTAGAAAAGAGCCTTCTGAAGCCGATTCTTTCAAACCTCAAATCTACCAATGCATCAATTCGCGACGCTTCTGTCAGAGTCTTTTGTGCGGCCATTGCCCACAGCTTCGATCCAGAGACTATGAACCGCACTGTTCAAGAAATATCTGGGCCTTTGAAAGCTGGCAAAGTCGCTTCGGCTGACCATCGCATACTTCACGCTTCCATGCTCGAAAGCATTCCTTTGTCTGCTTCAGCGGCTGAGGGGGTCGCTACGGCACTCGCAGCAGTCGCCTCCAAGGAAGGAAACGATGCAGCTCTTTCTGCAGAACTCCGAGCATTTGGTAGAGCCGTGGCTTTTATTCTCGAAAGCAATCAGCCAGTTCCCGCCACTGTCCGTGATACTCTGGTAAAGGGATTGTCAGATAAAAAGGTCACGGTCAAGAAACTGTGGCTCTTGAGCGCTGGGCAAATCCTGTGGAGCAACAAGGACTCGCCATCAGTGGCCAACTCAAGCTCATTCGTCTTGGCCCTGGCACCAAAACTGATAGAAGCTCTCGATGAAGTAGCAGCAAACCCTGCAACTGCTGCTCAGAGTGGATTAATAGTCGGGGCCTACATAACCGTGGCCATGCACGCAACACTAGAGGAGCAATACCGCAGCTCCGCATTAACGCAGCTATTGGCCAAAGCAGATATCATCAACAAAGCACTGAGCATAACTGAGAAGCAACCAATTTTACTGAGTTCACGGATTTATAACAAGATTGTGATTGAAGAAGACTTACAATGGCTGCTTCGCGCGTTGTCTGCGGCTTCGAAAGATTTTACAGTCGAGACGAGCGAAGCAACGTCAATGGCATGGGCAGAAGCTATGCTCTACCTAATCTCTTCCAGCTCAATCCCGCCAACTGTGCAAAGAACTGCTGCACAAACCTTGTCCAAGCTCTACTTGCGGCGACCAGACCTCATTTCCGCCTGCATGATTGGTGGGCTGTGGAATGCCGTCGTGGATAGAAAAGATGGGAAGCACGAGAGTGCCAACCTTGCGAGAGTGCTCCGCTCAATCTCTCTCGATCCCTTGGAGCTGCCGATAAAAAACCGACCGCAAGTAAAGGATCAGCTTGAAGATCAAGCGTGCGCATTGATAGTCCTGGCGCGGCCTGAGCTTATCCCAAACTCGAACTGGATTGACACTGTTATTCGCATGGGAGTTGATCCAGGCGATTTGGCGCGCAAGCATCGTGATACTCTGCTGGCAGAAATTGGTACCAGAGCAGCACCTGAACAGTTGCCCATAGTTAAGCAAGCCGCGTATAATGCAGCCGCAGAATTGTCTTTTGTGGCGCCAGACGCTGTTGTGCCTCGGCTTCTGGAACTGATTGGAAATGACTTGAATTCGGAAGGACTCCGCTCCATTGGCCCTCTTGAGATGGCCATCTCACGCACACCCGCAGGCACGTCGTTTGTTGATGTTCTTGGCAAAAAGACAAAAATCAGTACACCGAGCAAGAAAAGTGCAGCCAGGGACATTTCCACCTGGGAGGAGGACGCACGAAAGCAAATTGAACAAAGGAAAACCCAGACCAAGAAACTGTCAGCCGAGGAGGCGTCGAAAGTGAATGCCCAGCTGAAAAAGGAAAACGAAATCCGAGAACATGTGCGCGCTGTGCAAACAAAGCTCACACGCGGCATCGGGATTATCGAGGCACTTGCTGCTGGTCCCCCAACAGACTCCGTTTTGTGGCTCGGCCGGTCCGTGAAGCTTTTGCTCGACGCCATTTCAGAGGGCGCGTCATCCGTTATTGGTGATGCTGTAGCAGTGGCTTTTTTGCGGTGTTCCGAGAAAATATCAGTACGGCTTGGTGCCATGCGGCCTTTTATTGGCGCGGCTACCCTTCGCCTGCATGATGTGGTGCTCCCAGAGAGCTACTGCGAGGAGCCTTTGGAGGATTTAGTAACGCGAACACTTTACAGACTCAGATTCGCCGGTGAGCAGCGGCCCTTTGACGTTGCCACTCTCACCTATGTGCTGCCGCTTTTGCTCGATATCCTGCGCACAGGTGGCACTGGCTCTACCGATGACGACCGCGACGCGCAGATTGTACTTGCCGTGGAGGTCATCGCGTTTCATACCGATGTTTGTGAAGATGAATCGCTGCCGCGCGCAGAGGTAATTGCAGTCCTGGTCGAGGCCATGCAGAAATACACCCAGCACTATAAGATTATCAAGGACTGCTTTGCGGACATCTGCCGCTGCATCGCCCCCAACATCAGCCGGGAAGAGATGGTGGTGCTTGCAAAGGGATCAACAGTCAGTTCGGGAACCGTCCGCACGACTATTCTGCAGTCCATCAGCGCCGAGGTTGACATGACTGAATTGAAATACTCTGATGAGATTTGGCTGGCATGTCATGATGATTTGGAAGAAAACAGAGAACTGGGTCACGATATCTGGGAGGAGAGCGGCTTCTCCATTGAAGAGTCGGCTGTCTCTACTCTTTTACCATACTTGGAAAGCAAGGATGGGCAATTGCGCAGATCTGCGGCTCGGTCATTGGCAGCGGCGGCGGCCTTGAAAACAGGCTCCGTTGAACCTCTCCTCGCCCAATTAAAGAGTTCATATCTGGAGCTCGCGAAGCCGAGAATGCAGAAACTTGACGAGTATGGCATTCCTATCAAGATGGATCTGTCGGATCCTTGGGAAGCCAGGCAGGGCATTGCCACTGCATTCAAGGAGCTCTCCTCCGTACTCAACAAGATACAATTAGAGGCACTCTTTGTGTACCTGATTGAGTCTGGCCCGTTTGCTGACGTCAATAGCAATGTGCGTGGAGAGATGCTGGATGCCGCCCTTCAATCTATTGAAAGTCATGGCAAAGAAATGGTCGACACCCTTATGGAGAGATTCGAAGCAACGCTCGAGAATGGCGACAAGAGCAGCAACGCTGCCGACAGGCTGAACGAAGCGGTGATCATCTGCTACGGAGCTCTGGCCAGCCACCTTCGCCCTGGTGACGCCAAGATTCCCATTGTAATTCAGCGTCTTCTTGCGACTCTCAACACACCGTCCGAAACCGTGCAGTTTGCCATTGCAGAGTGTTTGCCGCCGCTCATCAAAGCCTGCCCAGAAAAGACGGCAGCGTACATGGACCAAATTATGGACGAGCTCATCAACTCGAAAAAGTATGCAGCTCAGAGAGGAGCTGCGTATGGTTTGGCGGGCGCGGTCCTGGGGCGAGGAATCGGGTCCCTGCGCGAGTATCGCATCATTTCTAATCTCAATGCAGCCATGGACAATAAAAAGGATGCCCAGCAGAGAGAAGCATCGCTCATTGCGTTTGAGCTTCTTTCGACGATTCTTGGCAAGCTATTCGAGCCGTACGTAATTCAAATTGTCCCCCAGCTACTTGGCGGGTTTGGCGATGCCAATGCCGACGTTCGCGATGCGTGCTTGGCCGCTGCCAAGGCTTGTTTCGGCAAGCTCAGCTCGTATGGCGTCAAAAAGATCATGCCGACTCTCCTTGATGGCTTGGATGACCAGCAGTGGCGAAGCAAGCGCGGTGCCTGTGATTTGCTGGGTGCCATGGCGTACCTCGACCCGCATCAACTGGCGACTAGTTTGCCAGACATTATCCCGCCCCTCACCGGTGTGCTCAATGACAGCCACAAGGAAGTCCGTGCTGCTGCGAACCGCAGTCTGAAACGATTCGGCGAAGTCATCAGCAACCCGGAAATCAAGGGCTTGGTAGATATCCTCCTAAAGGCTCTAAGCGACCCGACGAAATACACTGACGAAGCTTTGGACTCCCTCATCAAGGTGCAATTTGTTCATTACCTTGATGCTCCATCTCTGGCCCTGGTCACCCGAATATTGCAGAGAGGACTTGGCGACCGCTCTAACACGAAGCGCAAGGCCGCGCAGGTCATTGGTAGCTTGGCTCACTTGACGGAGAAGCGGGACATTATTACCCATCTCCCGATTCTCGTTGCCGGGCTGAAAGTGGCTGCCGTCGATCCAGTTCCCACTACGCGTGCCACGGCGTCGAGAGCACTGGGCTCACTAGTTGAGAAGCTTGGAGAAGATGCCTTGCCCGACCTTATCCCTGGCTTGATGCAGACGTTGAAGTCCGACACTGGTGCCGGCGACCGTCTTGGCTCGGCGCAAGCCCTCAGCGAGGTTCTCGCCGGACTTGGTACGGCGAGACTGGAAGAAACACTGCCAACCATTTTACAAAATGTGGACTCTTCCAAGGCAGCCGTCAGAGAAGGCTTCATGTCGCTCTTTATCTTCCTCCCCGTCTGCTTCGGCAATAGTTTTGCCAATTATCTGGGCCGCATTGTCCCCCCCATCCTGGCCGGCTTGGCCGACGACGTCGAGTCTATCCGCGACACTGCACTCCGCGCTGGACGCCTTCTTGTCAAAAACTTTGCCGTCCGTGCTGTTGATCTTTTACTGCCGGAGCTGGAGCGCGGATTGGCTGATGACAGCTATCGGATTCGACTGAGCTCGGTTGAGCTCGTTGGCGATTTGCTATTTAATCTCACTGGCATCAAAGCGAACACAGAGTTTGACGAGGAGGACGATGACGCGATTAAAGAAGCCGGAGCCTCGCTCAAGGAGGCACTGGGAGAGGAGAAGCGGAACAAGATTCTCTCTGCGCTCTACGTCTGCCGCTGCGACACATCTGGCGCTGTGCGGTCTGCTGCCATTGCGGTCTGGAAGGCACTGGTGCACAGCCCGAGAACCTTGAAGGAACTCGTGCCAACGTTGATTCATCTCATTATCCGTCGTCTGGGCAGTTCCAACATGGAACACAAGGTTATTGCCAGCAATGCTCTCGGCGAACTGATCAAAAAGGCAGGCGATGGCGTTCTTGCCAGCTTGCTGCCCACGCTCGATGAGAGCTTGCAGACATCTACAGACTCGGATGCTAAACAGGGCATCTGTCTTGCCCTCCGAGAGCTCATCTCCTCCGCGACGCCGGAAGCGCTCGAAGAACACGATAAAACTCTCATTTCTGTGGTGCGTACCGCACTTACCGACTCGGATGACGAGGTGCGAGAAGCAGCCGCGGATGCCTTTGACTCGCTGCAGAATATCCTGGGTAAGCGTGCAGTTGACCAAGTTCTTCCTTACTTGCTCAACTTGCTCCGCTCGGAGAGTGAGGCAGACAATGCTCTGTCAGCTCTGTTAACGCTATTGACCGACACGACAAGGTCCAACATTATTTTACCAAACCTTATCCCTACGCTCACAAGCCCGCCAATTTCTGCATTCGATGCCAAGGCTCTCGCATCGCTGTCACGAGTGGCTGGCGCAGCCATGAACAGAAGACTGCCCAATATAATAACGTCCTTGCTTCAGAATGAAATCAACTGCGGCGAGGATGAGCTACGCAGCGACTTGGAAAAGTCCTTTGATACGGTTATCCAGTCTATTGACGAGTACGATGGCCTTAACACGGTCATGAATGTGCTTCTCGGCCTTCTCAAGCATGACGACCATCTGTGGCGTGCTGCGACGGCTCGTCATATGACGCATTTCTTTGCCGCAGCGACTGTCGACTATTCACGATACAACCAGGATATTATTCGATCATTGCTAAACTCATTTGATGACGGTGATTCTGCCGTTGTCAAGGCGTCATGGGCTGCCCTGACTGAATTTACCAAGAAGCTGAAAAAGGAAGAGATGGAGTCCCTCGTTCCCTCTACAAGACAGACACTGCAGCGTATCGGTGTGGCTGGATCCAACCTGCGTGGATTCGAGCTGCCCAAGGGTATCAATGCCATCTTGCCAATTTTCCTGCAGGGTTTGATGAACGGCAATGCAGACCAGCGTGTGCAGGCCGCTCTGGGTATTTCAGACATTGTCGATCGCACTAGCGAGGCCAGCCTGAAGCCGTTTGTTACACAAGTTACTGGCCCGCTCATCCGTGTTGTGTCGGAAAGATCCACAGACGTCAAGTCGGCTATTTTGCTGACACTCAACAACTTATTGGAGAAGATGCCCACGGCCCTCAAGCCTTTCCTTCCGCAGCTGCAAAGAACATTTGCCAAGTCATTGGCCGACTCGTCAAGCGACGTTCTACGTACACGAGCCGCAAAGGCTCTGGGAACGCTGATAAAGTATACGCCACGAATCGACCCGCTCATTGCCGAGCTTGTAACTGGATCCAAGACCTCAGACGCTGGTGTCAAAAAAGCAATGCTCAAGGCATTGTACGAAGTCATTAGCAGAGCCGGTGCAAACATGGGTCAAGCCTCGCGCACGTCCATCCTGGCGTTGATTGACGCAGACGTCGACGAAAGAGATGCATCAATGACCATTACAAACGCCCAGCTTCTCGGCGCTTTGATAAAGAATGTGCCCGAAGAAGCCGCAGCCAGCTTGCTGAGAAACCGAGTTGTGACAACACACTTCAACCTGTCTTCAGCATTAGCCTTGAATGCCGTCCTGGTGGAGTCCCCCGAAGTGCTATCACAGAGCGTCATGATGGAGGAACTGCCCCAGATTTTATGCAGTGCCATGACGACCAAACCTGTAAGTACCATTGCCTGATTACCACAGCAGATTCAATTCGTTTACACTGAGTAGGATTCCGTTGCAGACAATTACATATTGGCCACTGGCAAATTGCTACTTTCTCTGCCCCCGAAGAATTTTGATTCCACCAAGATGCTCATTGAGGCTCTGGCGAAGATTATCGAACCAGGGAATCCTTCTGATTCCCGCAGACTTGCCTTGGTCATTGTGCGCACGGTCAGCCGAGCGAATCTGGAGCTCATTCGCCCTCATGTGCCACTGTTAGCAACACCAATCTTCTCTAGCGTGCGGGATCCAGTGATTCCTGTTAAGCTAGCTGCGGAAGCCGCCTTTGTGGAGCTTTTCAGCGTTGTGGAGGAGGAAAGTAGAATTTTCGACAAGTACATGGCTGGGCCTGGCGCTGAGCTGCCAGCAAATACAAAGAGGAGCATGTCTGATTACTTCAAGCGGGTTGCGTTACGTCTGGGTGGCCAAGCGCGGGAGAGAAGAGAAGCAGAGGGAGGTCAGGGCGGGCTGGGCTTGTCAAACGATGAGCAGGACGACGAGCGTGAAATATGGAGTGTGGGACAGGTTGAGATTGAAGGCGAGAGTTTTGCATAGTGTTACATAAACTAGATTTAGAGTTCAAGTGTCAATGTTACAAATGAGATGTGCATTTTAGCGGTGATTGATATAATTCGAGATACTCAGCAGAGTGTAAATAGCACGTCCAATCGGTGGGTGAGACGCCACTTTCCTTCTGGCAGATGACTAAGCTACATACCACGTGACTCTTGAGACCGTCTTACTCATCAGCCCTCGCTTAGTGTGGGATTTTGGGCTTAGTGCACGTGAACCCACAAACTCAGAGGTGAATGTGTGCCCCAAGAAATTTTGGCTTCCCGAAACCCCTCCCAAATCTTCAAACCTCCCTCACAAATATCGAGGAACGACCATCGCCGCCCACCGATATCCAAGATGTAAGTAGCAGAGCACGGGAGGACAAGGTGCCACGGCAGCCGGTTTGGGAGGGCCTGTAATGGAATTGATGAAACCGAGTTGGGACGGCAAAAGGCTGTCAATGGGGCACGAAATGTTCGAATGCTAACGGACAACTTCTCCAGGGTCAACCTGCGAACTCAGAAGCGCCTCGCCGCGTCGGTCGTCGGCTGCGGCAAGCGCAAGATCTGGCTCGATCCCAATGAGCAGAGCGAAATCTCCAATGCCAACTCCCGCCAGACCATCCGCAAGCTGGTCGCCGATGGCCTCATCATCCGAAAGCCCGTGACGATGCACTCGCGCTCTCGGGCCCGTGAGCTCAACCTTGCCCGCAGAGTCGGCCGCCACCGTGGTTACGGTAAGCGCAAGGGTACCGCCGACGCCCGTATGCCTTCGCAGGTTCTGTGGATGCGCCGCCTCCGAGTTCTCCGCCGTCTCCTCGTCAAGTACCGCGCCAGCGGCAAGATCGACAAGCACCTGTACCACGAGCTCTACCACCTGAGCAAGGGTAACACCTTTAAGCACAAGCGCGCCCTTGTCGAGCACGTACGTATAGAGGAACGACACGGTAATGGGATGCAGCGACTGACTTGTATGTACAGATTCACCGTGCCAAGGCCGAGAAGCACCGCGAGAAGGCTCTCAAGGACGAGATGGACGCCAAGCGCGCAAAGACCAAGGCTGCCAGAGAGCGCAAGCAGGAGAGAGCCGCCGCCAAGCGAACTGCCATGCTCGCCGACGAGGAGTAGACAATATAAAGGTTACCGACGTCTGGAGAGGGGGCTGCATTCGGAGTCTACGGGTTGGGTTTTGTTTTCTGCCCTTCTGGTCTATTCAGTTGTACCAGCGGGGATTATGGCATGTAGCATTGAAAAATGGAATCCATATGCTCAAAGTTGGGACATGCTGTATGGTGTGCTACATAGATATGGCCACCTCTGGAGCAGTGAAGTATGTAACGCGCATGATGAAAGAACAAAAGTGCACCATTTCAAAGAATAACTCTACAATTTCCTAGCGGTGAATTGGCTGTGAATTAGCAGCTTGGAGAGGGCAAGCTCGAGGTTTAGTCTCGGCAAGGGAAAAGTTTTGTTTGTTCAAATCATTTTTACAATCTAGCAGCACAAGCAGTCTATTTACTACTATTACTTTGCTGTATCTCAGACACGTGCCAGCGACTCAAGACTTGGAGCCGCACGAGAATTTGTGTCACACCGCACATCCGCAAGAAGCAACAAAAAGTGCATTATTTTCTGTCAATGGGTAGCTTCAGATACAATACCAGGCTGTTTCATGGATCCATGCTCCATATTGTCTAAAATTGCAAGTAGCGATGCGATATTTCGATACAGATCAGCACTCACTGACGTTATAGACCAATTTGTATGACGAGAAAAACGATTGTGGGGAGTTGGACGTAAGTCTAGGCTAGATTTAGATACACGCAAGGGAGAGCGCGCAAAGGGCATGTAAGTGGAATGCAGATAACTTGTACCCGCGCTGTCTGTAGGCACTAGTAGATAAGAGCCACGAGAGAGCAGACCGCGGTCAATCGATTCCCATTGCCAGGCTGCCACTCAGACTTGGTTTCATGACCAATGGCCGGGTGTCATTATGAGCCACGATTGATACAACTATTCAGATCTGGCATCACCGTGTTAAGGAATATTAAAGGAAAATTGCTTGAAATCCCTTCCTAGATCGGAGCCACGGGCCAATTTGAATCATTTTTGTCGAGTGTGTTATGTATTTTTTACCTAAGGGCATCGACTGAGCTGGTCGTAATATGGAGACGATGGGCCTGGCGCTCTTTCCAACGAATTGTAGCGTAATAGCTATTAGTGGCGTGTGGCTCGACATTGGGGTGCGGGGGTCTGCGCACCTCAGCGGATACCGCCGGTCGGAGGGCCTATCGGCTTTCCCATTTCTTAAAACAGCAACAATGCCAATGTCCTCCGAGGCGGACCACTCTCCATTCTTTGCCCTCTGCTCAATTCTATTCTTGCATCAGCTCATCGCATCTGTCGTCTAGAACTAACGTCAATTGTATCATCCAATTGCTGTGTGCGGACAACAACCACCAACCAACGTCACCTCAGCCAGCTTTCCCACACAGCAGGACCACGGCTCCTGATAGTCAATCATGTCCATTTCCAGCCTTCGCGGCATTTCGTTTGCCCTTGGCAGCGCCGCGCGCCCATTGACAGCCTCGGCCAGCGTTCGCAGCCTTGCGCGTCGTGCCAACTCGTCCATTGCGCTTGAGGGCCAGCAGCAGGTTCGTTGCCGCGCGGTGACGAGTTGCCAGACAAGAGGCCTTACTAATAAAGTGTGACAGCTCCTCGCTGCCCATCTTCAAAAGGCCGACCCCGCCGTCTTTGACATTATTGAAAAGGTCTGCCTACGTCTTGGCTGTGAAGCTGGCACCTGGACTGACCATTTCGATAGGAGAAAACCCGTCAGAAGCACTTCATTAACCTGATTCCCTCTGAAAACTTCACCTCCCAGGCAGTTCTGGATGCCCTGGGCAGTGTCATGCAGAGTATGGGCGCAAATCCTCTTTATAGAGCTGTACTGACTCGGAATAATTAGACAAGTACTCTGAGGGCTATCCTGGTGCCCGCTACTATGGAGGAAACGAATTCATTGACCAATCTGAGCGACTTTGCCAGCAGCGCGCCCTTGAGGCTTTCAGTCTTGATGCCACAAACTGGGGTGTCAATGTACAAGGTGAGTAGCATCCGTCCTGTAGATGGTTAGTGTTCTAATCCGATTTCTAGCTCTTTCTGGAGCTCCTGCCAACCTCTACGTCTACTCGGCTCTCATGGACACGCACGACCGACTCATGGGTCTTGATCTGCCCCATGGTGGCCATCTGTCGCACGGCTACCAGACGCCTACCAAGAAGATCTCGTCCGTCTCCAAATATTTCGAGACGGTTCCGTACCGTCTTGATGAGAAGACGGGATTCATCGATTACGAGAAACTTGAAGAGCTTGCCGTTATTTACCGCCCCAAGATCATCGTTGCTGGTGCCAGCGCATACAGTCGACTCATTGATTACAAACGGATCCGCGAAATTTGCGACAAAGTCAATGCTTACATGCTCGCCGACATGGCTCATATCTCTGGTCTTGTTGCCGCGAAGGTGCTCCCTGGCCCTTTCCAGTACGCCGATATCGTGACCACGACCAGCCACAAGAGTCTCCGTGGCCCCCGCGGTGCTCTCATCTTCTTCCGCAAGGGCGTTAGGCGCCAGAACCCCAAGACCAAGGCGGACGAGATGTATGACCTCGAAGGCCCCATCAACAGCTCCGTCTTTCCTGGTCACCAAGGCGGACCTCACAACCACACCATTACTGCTCTATCTGTTGCTTTGAAGCAGGCTCAAACCCCCGATTTCCAGGCCTACCAAGTTCAGGTTTTGGCGAACTCAAAGGCCTTTGCCAAGCGTCTGGGTGGGGAAAAAAGCAAGGGCGGTCTAGGATACAGCCTCGTCAGCGGAGGTACCGACAACCACTTGGTCCTGGCTGACCTCAAGCCCCATGGCGTCGATGGCAGCCGTGTAGAGCGCATCCTCGAACTCGTTGGTATCGCTGCCAACAAGAACACCGTCCCTGGTGACCGCTCTGCTCTTGTTCCTGGGGGGCTCCGAATGGGCACACCTGCCATGACCAGCAGAGGTTTTACGGAAAACGATTTCGTGCGGGTTGCAGATATTGTTGACCGCGCCGTCACCATTGCTATCCGACTGGACAAGACCGTCAGGGCAGCTGCCAAGGAAAGGGGTGAGAAGAGCCCCGGTAAACTCAAGCTATTCATGGAACATGTTGGCAACGGCGACAGCGACACGGAAATCGTGCAGCTCCGCAGCGAGGTCTCGGACTGGGTCGGCACATACCCACTTCCATGGGACTCTGCCCAGTAAATATGATGTTTACAAATCCTCCATACACTTTGGCCACTGGGGCTTTAAAATAGGTTCACAAGGGGGGGGATGGAGGTACAGCTGTGCAATTTAACTTGCGCCGAGGTAACGCCAGATTCACTTGCTAGGATCAACTCCGACAGTTGGCGCAACACATGTTTTACAGGATTTTTCACTTTTAATATGACATTTATGGAGTTCAGTAATACCCTTTTGGCGGGAGTTTTGTATATTACAGAGTTGTGGTGTTTGGCACCAAAGTATTATCGTGGGATTTCAGCTTTTGCTTTGGCACTCGTTACACTCGACAAGTTTATTGGCTATGCAAGGTATCTTCTTGGCCTTGCAAATCATTCCGTTTGCAGCCTATCCAAAGCCTTTACTGTACTTGGCCTTGTTCTCATTATTTCGTAATAACTGGAAAGACGTGGGAAATTGTCCAGAAGCGCTTGGCCACATGCCTGGACGATTATATGCAGAGCTGGCCAAAACGCAAAGTCTGCAAGGTTGGGTCCGTCACCGCCGATATAGGCTGGCCCGTCGGCGTCAAGCTCCCACGATGCCAAGTACGCCTTGATAATTGCCACCTCACTGGACTTTGAGGCCTTGCGCCACTGCCTGGATAGGACAAAGGACTTTTGGAACAAGGTAAATTGTCTGGCAAGATCTGCTGGCGCGTTGAGGCTTTTTTTCTTTTGATGATTAAAGTACAGGTAGAGCATGATGGCAATGTCGCCACTTGCCTCCGTCTTTTTGTGGTCATTATCGACAAACTTGACCAAGATGTCGGTAGATTCCAGTCCCTCTTCAATAGATTGCCTCTTCGCTTGTGTGATGCTGCCGCTGGCATAACCTATTTCATACTCTGCAAGCATGATGCAGACTCGTAAATTAGTAATGGCATCTGTGGAAGCAAAAAACCTTGGTGCACTACGCAGATGCAGGACGTCAAAACCTCGACTGTAATACGTGTCCCAGTCAAAGTTTGAAGCATGGTTCTCTATGCCAAAGGCGCGAAGCATCTGAATGCTCTCTTCCGTCTGTCCATTCACAACGCTGCTGGCATCGTCTCGTGTCTTGCGGGTTGCTCCTTGACCCCAGATGATGGTCTCATCCTTGTCCAAGAATGTGCCAATGTGCCTAAAGGTCAGCGATATGCGCCCGCCTTTATAAGCCAGTTCGTCTGGCGATTTTTCCCAGTCGGCCCTCTTATCTTGCCTGATCGAGTGCAGCCATTTCTCATTCGTCTTTAGCCCCATACGACAGAGAGAGTTATGCGGCAGAGCGGCCCGTTGCAATTTTCGGCTGGTGCTGGATAAAGGTCCTTGGTCGGCAGAGGGATCCTTATCCGCCCTCTTCGTTCGAAAGACCATGGTCCTTGTAGCGCCGACGCTGACGTTGGCAATGTAGGACCCACGCACAATATCCAAAGTTTTGTCGCTGTGCTCGGATATGTAGTCCTTGCCGTCTCGATAAAATTGTATCAAGACATGATTCAGAGGATGGCCCAGCTGCTTCTCCGTCTCCGCCTTGATGGCCAAGACTGACGGGGAAAACGAAAGTAAAGGCGGTGATTCATCAGACGGATGGCGATATATCGGAATGCTGCCATCGGTTCCGACCTCGCCCTGCACGGCCACCAGGCGAGGGACTTCACCTCCTTGATGAGACATGCGTTGCCATTGGACTTCATTGCTCAGTTTTTCGAAAATCCCATGTTCCAGATCTGGTGGCAGCAGGGCTTCAATGATGCACGTGTCTCCTTCACAGAGATTAGAGGAATCATTCTCATCTGGTTGAGTGCTGGCCGTCTCGCCTTGTTTCGTTGCGGCGTTCATTGTTGTGAGATAGCTGAGAGTAGCGTCTGTTGCATTCTCGTCCAACACATCTGAGCTGCTGCTGTTCATTTTATACTTGGCGCCATCTGCCTCTTCCTTTGTTTCGGCTTGTATGACTTGTTAGTTTGTGACTTCCAGCCGTTTCTTTGTTCTTCGGTTAGGCATTCTTGCTCGTACCCTTTTGCATGGAGCCAGCTTCAGCCGCACGGGGCGCAGTGGCATTTAGCGTCAAGGCGCTCATGGGTTGCGCAAGGTCGTCCTCCTGACATGTTGGCAAGCCGCCGGGTGGTTTCGATTTCGCAGATGAGGGGCTGTTAGTGTTGGTTTTGGCACCTGTTTGAACAATTTGCGTCGATGGCAAGATATCGCAGTCGGTCAGCTCCTGGAGTAACGCCACAGCCTTGGCACGTCTGATCTCGCTAGAGTAACCACAGCAATCATCGACAATTGTGATTTTCAAGCCATGGCCGGCCGCATCTATGATTGTGGAGAGCACGCCAACATTGATGAGGGATCCGCAAATGTACACCTCCATCGTCATTCTGGCACGAAGAACGCGGAGCAGACCTGTGCCCTCAAAGGCAGAATAATGGGACTTGGACATCAACACATCATTCTTCTCAGCATCTTCCTTGACCTGTTGAGGTAGCTCTGCCCCAAGTTTGGAGGACAGTACGCACTTTGCCCTTTCGTGGCTTAGAAATGCCTCAGGATCTGACGTCCCATGATGGCTGTCCAAAGGCTCCGACAACATTCCTGCGAGGTGTTCGCCGTATGGAGGCCTCACCTCTTCGAATTTCGAATTAACCCATATTACATCTCCTTCTGCGCGAAATGCCTTTGCCAGACGGATTGTATTATCAGCATAGCCTTCTGGTGCCGTTATCGGTAGTGTAGCCGTTGCTCCAACAAAGTCTTTCTGAAAGTCAACAACAATGAGAGCCTTTCGCAACAGAACTTGCGGCAAGGCTACCTGGTCAAACTTGAACATGTTCCGAATTTGACTATCCTGCAGTTACAGGTTTACATTCTTGAGGAAGATGTGCCATGTAAGTTCATCGCCAACCATCTGGGCGGGGATTGCTGGAAAGCGAGGTATCATATTGTGTGACAGGGTGGTGAGACTCTGCGCCCCGCCCACGGTAATTTGCAAGGGTACATGAGCCCAGCCTAATAAAACCAATCGAGACTATTACAACTCGGTTCCATTGAATGTACAACATTTGAGGACTTATCCTCGTTTCTTACTTTCTGCGCTGATTTACCTTTGCTACCTCTGCTGCTACTGCTGCCTCTTCCCTATGCTTGCTAGTAGCCGATTATTTAGAGGATTGGCTGCCTTCAAAAGCTACCTGCAGAACGCAACAAGCAATAGCCCTGCAAGTCTTTTGAGTTCTGTAATTTAAGCCAAATTGTGTTAAAAATTTGATTGCATGAATTGGCAAAATCGCCAACCATCATCTATATCTTTCACTTTCTATGTTTCATGCTACTTGGGGTTTGTTCATGTGTCTGGTGCCGACAAGGTGCCGTAGCGATGGAGCTCCACTCAGTGGCGGCGCGTGTGTATCGCATCGCAACCTCTGGTTGCGTAACCTGCTTCGCGCATCGCCTTTCATCACTCATCCACATCATTCGTCGCTAAGCTCATCATACAAGCTAAGCGGTGTCAAATGAAAAAAAATTCTATTGTATGCAGCAAATCATGATGCCAAAGCACCCCTCGCCAGAGTTGGCTGAGCAAGCCGTCCCGAAACGGCGTCGAGTTGATAGCTATGACTCTCCCATGGAGGACGCCCTCCCTCTGGCCCCCTTTGAAGATGCCGTTGAGAGTACGCCCACCGAAGTAAAACATCCCTCTACACAGCACTTCAATGCTCGGTGCGGAATACAACGTTCGATTGCACTTGTCGCGTCACACGCAGGGTTCGCCTCGACGACGCCACAAGTAATGGAGAGCTTTACGGGATTGGTGGAAGCATGTGCGTACTCCAACTTGTTGCTAATGGTATCAGGGCTGACAATGGCAGATCTGGAGTCTATAATTGAAGAAACCAAAAGACTGGCAATTGCCTCTCGGCGCGAGCTCCCAGTACCGTCCGATTTCGATGCTATGCTCAGGCGGTACAGCCTGCCAATATCGTCTCTGAAACCACATCTCAAGAACCCAATATCGACAGACACTACGCCGAGCTTCGTACAGGATGCAGAGGGAGGCGATAGGTCACAGTTCAACCCACTCCCGTTACTTGGAGTTGAATTGAGTGGCCAAGCCGACAAGGCTGCAAAATCATATATTCCAACCTCGTTTCCTGACTTCCCGAGCAAGCATACCTATAAATTCACACCACAAGACGACACACGATCCCGGGATTCTTTGAAAATCCGAGAAGAGGCTGCGCTAAATGCCCAGCAAGGAGAAGACGCACTGAGAAAGCTTGTCCGAGCATCAAAGATGCGGAAGCAAAAAGAGGCCAAAACCCTTGTTGAACGAGACAATCAAGGCAAAGAGCGTTTCAGATTATGGGAGTCGACGATGAAGCGCTTCATGGGTGGAAATGCAAGAGACAGCACTGCAGGCCGAGTTGAGATTGCAGATCACAGTATGATTGTGAATGGCGATGCTGCATTCTCCCGCAAGGACGTCTCCCGCCTGGGACAGCGATCGACTGGTGTGCCTGGACACGGGCCATGAGATGCAAGTCCCAGTTATCAACTGCTCTGGCTAGATTTTGTCTTTTAACGCGATACCCAACTATTCAATACAACACGACCTTGCTATAGCGTTTCTGATCTTTTAATACCACAGTCCAGAATTGGCGAATTTTTTAGGCATGCATCAATGTTCAGTGTGTTTAAGGGTATACAGACCTGAGATACCGTGAGTCTAGAGTACCTAGTCGACTCAAACCAAACTTGCTTGGCACAAACTTACTTAGCACTAAAGCAGCAAGACGCTAGGCCAGTCTGAGAAGAGCTTTGGCCTGCCTGTGTGGCGGCCAAACTCGCCAAAGTGGAGTCGCAACTTGCGGCCCTAATTTCAAACCCGCACAAAAAAATTCCCAATTTTAGCCAGGGTGCGTTTGGCCAGACTTAGCGGCCCATAGGTTTTCACTGACCAGAAGTTGTCTTTGATCTGATCTCTTTCCAACCTCACAAGTCGAACCTTCTGCATCTACCCTAGGACCGCTTCAATGGCTGAACAACTGATCCTCAAGGGAACCCTCAAGGGCCACGTAGGTTTTTAACATCCTCGAGCGCGGGCATGTCTTGGAAGGCTCAGCACGCTGCGAGTGGAAGGCATCTGGTCACAGATTTTGCTAACTCGGGCATAGAATGGCTGGGTCACCAGCTTGGCCACTTCCATGGAGAAGTATGATACCCGATCTTGCACGATTACGACACACGCTCCGTCGCCTCATCACAAATGCTGACTGCTTATTAGCCCCAACATGCTCCTCTCCGGAAGCCGAGACAAGACTCTGATCATCTGGAACCTCACCCGTGATGAGAGCGAGTACGGTTACCCCAAGCGCTCGCTCCACGGCCACTCCCACATCGTCTCGGACTGCGTATGTTTTCCACGAAGAATTTCGAATCGGCGCCGGAGTGAAAGGCTAATACTTGGATCAGGTCATCTCGTCTGACGGCGCCTACGCCCTGTCCGCCTCGTGGGACAAGACTCTCCGCCTCTGGGAGCTCGCCACCGGCACCACCACCCGCCGCTTTGTTGGCCACACCAACGACGTCCTCTCCGTCTCCTTCTCTGCCGACAACCGTCAGATCGTTTCCGGCTCCCGCGACCGCACCATCAAGCTCTGGAACACCCTCGGCGACTGCAAGTACACCATCTCTGAGAAGGGACACACCGAGTGGGTTTCTTGCGTCCGCTTCAGCCCCAACCCCCAGAACCCCGTCATTGTTTCCAGCGGCTGGGACAAGCTCGTCAAGGTTAGTGCTGCCGCAATGATTGTACCCTGCACAAGATCCCTCTACATGATGTTCAAGTATTTGCTACTTCAGAGCCTGTTGGCCATGAGACTATTTAACACACCTATTGCCTGATAATGAACGTACCCGCGTTCTTTTTTTGTTTTGCCCACTTAGCGCTTCGTTTATGATTTTATGTCGAGAGTCCGAAGACTAATTGCGCAACAGGTTTGGGAGCTCTCCTCCTGCAAGCTGCAGACCGACCACATCGGTCACACCGGATACATCAACACCGTCACCATCTCTCCTGATGGCTCTCTGTGTGCTTCTGGTGGCAAGGACGGCACCACCATGCTATGGGACCTCAACGAGTCCAAGCACTTGTACTCCCTCAATGCCAACGACGAGATCCACGCCCTCGTCTTCTCCCCTAACCGCTACTGGCTCTGCGCTGCCACTGCCAGCAGCATCATCATCTTCGACCTGGAGAAGAAGAGCAAGGTTGACGAGCTCAAGCCCGATTTCACCGAGACCGAGACTGGTAAGAAGAGCCGCGACCCCGAGTGTGTCAGTCTTGCCTGGTCTGCTGATGGCCAGACTCTGTTCGCTGGCTACACCGACAACATCATCCGCGCTTGGGGCGTCATGTCCAGGGCATAAATGGTGCTCGGGGATGTTTTAACGACGAGTATGTGAGGTGAAACTGGTAATCGGTAGATCATGGTGGGCGTCCAATGGTTGTGTTCCTCGTTATGTCTTTATTGATGCACAGAAAATGGGTGAGCGAGGAAACAATGTGACGAGGCATAACCTTGTCCGCTGTAAGCAGTCGGTGAAGAGGCACTATGCTTCCTTCTTGCAATACAAAAAAAATCCATATTTAAAACTGTTCATATTTTTTTGGCATAACCTAATTCGCAGATGCGACCCAGCTGTCATCATTGCTCATGTACAAATATGCTTGGTACCGTGGCATTTGCTCTTGTGGATTGTCTAAAATACAAATGTGGTGAAATGCGAGGCTAGCCTACAGCGCTGGCAATAAAGGTTTCAGTGCATTCTTTCCATTTGCCGGGGTTGGTTGCGACCGTCCAGTCTCCGCTAATAGCCAAAGAAACACTCTGGCCAATATTTCCAGTCTTACATGAAAGGAGGGAGCGAGAACGGGTAGCCGGCATTCTTGAAGCGAAATACGCTTAGGAGGGACCCATACATCAGGAACATGAGAGCACCCCAAACAAGCACCGCGACTTGCTGAGACTTGGCATCTGCCATGCGTGGCACCTTGATGGCAAGCGTAATGGCGCAGAATGAGAGTAGGCCATCTGGCAGTTGATTAGCATCAATATACAAAATACAGCACCTATGCAAATAGACTTACAAAGGGCAGCGATGATCTGTGTCTCCAGGCCGTATTGATTCTGGAACCCGCCTGCAAAGTAGGAAATTCCACCCTTGCCGTCACCGGCAACGTATGGAACCTTGCGAATGTGGTTGAACATGTGGCCGCTGGTGAAGAGAAGAATTGATACCAAACTAATGGAAGCCCAAATGTTGCGGTTTTGAATCACGGGTAGGATGTAGGGCCAAGCTGTGGCCATCGCAGTTCCAGCTCCAAGCACAATCGTAATGGTCGTCGCCCACTTCACAATATTAATGGGTCGCTTCACAGCAGGTTGCGGTCGGCCGTCCATGTGTTGCGCGATCCATGCATGAACATTCTCGGCTCCAGCAGCACTTGGAATTGTCAGCGATGAGCTATGTAATGCAAAAGTGAGACGTACCCAGTCGTAAAGTCGTATCGGACCGGTTCAGGAGAAGCGGCCGCGTGAGGGCCTTCTGTGGGGGGAAACAGCATCACAACTGGAGCAGTTTGTAGACCAAGCTTTTGACCATTAGCATCTGGCGGTTCCTTTGGCATTCTGGTGGCTTACGGATGCAAAAATATCCTTGCCCTTCTCAAAATCTAGAGTGCCAAACAAAAGTCGAGACACGCCGGCCTTGTCGCCCTTATGCCAGCTCTTGGCCACCAAGTCCCATTCCGGTTGAAATTCGCGACACAGCTGGCAACCAAATCGTGTGTCCAGGGCTGTAAGGAGAACAGCCACGGTGTAATCGCGAGGCGACGACGTCAATGATTTGTACGAGGTTTCCTTCAATTGGAGCGAAGGGGAGCTCTTTGACAGCTGGTGGAAGTCATTGAATCGCTGCACAGATGACTTCTTTTCAGCAGAAGATAGTCCCGCAAGGAGGCATGCTCCTAGCAAAGACGAAAAAAGACGCATTGTTGCTGGGGCCGGCCGATTGAATTGGCTTCTACAATTTACTGCTCGACAGGTTGAAGCTCGATTGGATGAGGTGGCCTTCCCTTCCTGGTCTGCTTACCTAACAGATAGCGCAGTATTATGGCACTAGTCGCTGCAGGGTGTGCCCCTCCATGCTAGTCCAGATGTAGCAGCATGTTTATCTTGATGGTCGAAACAAGCAAAAACGCGTCGTGCCATCACTGCCCAGTGTCGTATCACTCTATATCAGCGATGCGGCCTCTGTGCATGAACAATTAGCTTGTAAATATTGCAGCGTTACATAACTGTCACACATCGGTACGGCACTCACCATTCTAGCACGGCGCCCACCACGCGACTATATTTACGCAGACAACGACAAAATGGTTAGGCCCACGGGCGAGGTAAGCTACTACTAGTTTAAAGACGCTGCATGTAGCTGACATCGCTTGAAGCTCATGATACGGATTCATCAGCTTGAACATAAATACCAACAAGGGCTGCACCGAAGCGACCTAGTCAACCATGAAGAGGCAGCACGGAGATTGGCACTTACAGCCCTCGCTCTTCGGGATACAAATGCCACTTTGGAGGGCATAACCTCTGAAAAGGAATTCCAAATAGTATCCCTCAAAGCCAGCATGGATTCACTGAAAATGGAGCTATCAGAGGCGAAGAAACGCGAGCAGCAGCAACTGCATGAGCTTCAAAAGCAAAGCGGCGAGATTCAATCTCTCAATGTAAGACCCAGATACACACTGATCTCCTGGCGAGCAAGAACTAACATGACATAGGCTGACTTGAAAAACTCGATTAGCTCTGCTGAGCGTTCAAACGACACAGAGCAAAAGGCCGCGGCGCTTGCGTGTGAGCTTGACAATCTTCGACCAGAGTGTGAGCGGCTCAAGTCACAGCTTGCCTCGCATCAAGCCGTTGTCGCATCCAACGGTGACCTACGCCGGCAAATCAACACTCTCGAGGTTGAGTTGGAAAACGAAAAGCGTTCAAAGCTCCGTGCCCGTCAGGCTGAAGAGAACTTGACCATTTCAGATCTCCGCTCAAAGCTTCAACAGATTCAAGGCAAACTAGACGCTGAGAAACGGGACAAGACTAGCCTCCACAGAGAACTTGCAGAATCCCGTGGCCAGCAAAAACTGGACAAGGAACGCCTGAGCGACATTAATTCAAAGCTCAAGGAAACAGAGGGCGCTCTGAAGGTAGTGCGGGCAGATCTTGAGGAGAGTCGGCTCAAACTCGCCGCATCAAACCAAAAATCTACCAAGGTCGCGGAAGTACCTCAGAAAAAGTCGACCAAGGCAAAGCCAGCCCGTGCAATTATCGAGCCATCCATTGTTGAGGCTGAAATGCCGGTCGATGATGTAAATATTCAAACGCCAGGGGATGAGACTCCGTCTGCAGCACGACAGCCACGACGTCGTGGAACGGACCATGCGCTGTTGGGTGAAAAGTCAAACTTCTCGATAACTCCATTCCTCAACAAAGGCAGAGATGCGTCACAATACCCTGAACTTGACTCTGACTCGTCAGTGTCTAGTGCCGACGTGGCAGAAATGGCACGAGTTGGGAAGGGCAAAGCTTCGCCTGAATCCCCTCCAGCAAGGGCCAAACGTATAGCAGGCCGCCAGCCGCCTACTAAACTCAACGCAAAAAAGGCTACTCAAGGAGATGAACAGACGCGGCCGGTCAAGGCTAAGCTTGGGGGGTCGACTGCAAACCCAAAAATTACTGGTAGAAAGCGGCCAAGGCTGGGTGCGGCTTCAGATGCCGGACTGACAAACGACGACAAGGAGAATTCAGAGTCAGACTTTGCAATGCGGGAACCTGAAACGGATCACAACTTGCCTGTGCCTGAGGAGGCTCTACCTTCCAAGGCACAGGAGCCAGATGGCCCGAAAAGAAAACGGAAGCTGTTCATTGGGAAGGCCAAAACAATGTTTGATGACGACGAAATGGAAGATGCCAATCCTCCAAGACTTGGTCCGGTGAAGAGGTCTCGAGCGCAGCTGGCTGGCGTTTCGAATGCGTTTGCAACTTCTGAGAAGACATTTTCTCCACTCAAAAGGGAACGGCGAGGAGTGAATGCTAGCTTCCTTGGATGATGCTCCAGAATTAGTATAGATGATTTGCTTCGGCTGCACAGGATGTCTGAATTAGCGAGGCGTTTGGGTGACGATTGTATTTATGGTATCAATAGACTTTTATTTTATCTGACTCAATCTCTCATGTATCGCACTAGGATCTGTTTAAGAAAATGCTGCTTTGAAATTGCTCCTGGGATCGTTGCTGAGATCCAGACTGGGATGCCTGTTGCATAGTAACAGATTCTGGGAGAAGCGGGTTGCTAGTCGGCCCCTGGCCCCGCCTATGTCTGTGATGAGCAAACTTCGCTGCCGCGACATGAGAGTATTCAATGATATGACGCTATGAATTTGCCACACGGCCAGAGTCTACACAATCTAGTGTCTTATCGCCCGTCTTTATTCAGACGATGCGTAATTGCTTTGCCGCGCTTCTCTTCATCGACGTCAAGATGGAAGCAACGTCAAGGACAGGACGCATTTGCCCGCGAGGCGAAAGTTCGAGGTCTGAAGAGCCGCGCAGCATTCAAGCTACTCGAGGTAATTCATTGGAAATCCACGACGCAATTGATGGGGCTAATTTGGATTGATAAGATGGACGCGAAATACCGATTATTTAAACCAGACAATGTTGTGGTAGACCTGGTAAGTAACATTGTTACTGTCAAGAGTCTGGACCTGATCCAATTAGGGTTATGCTCCCGGGAGCTGGTCGCAGGTAAGCTACATTATGACTATGACAAAAGTTTATTGTTTCTAATTGTACAGGTTGCTCTCGATCGAACCCGTCCCAGCGGCAAGGTCATAGGCATCGACCTCATCCCGGCGGAACCACCGAGAGGTGTGGCCACTTTCCAAGGAGATTTTCTCTCGCCGGCTGTCCAGAAAATGGTAAAAGACTTCATTTCACATACGATACAACCTTACTCTCGACGGCACAGAAGCAGCGCCGTTGGTGAAGTGAGTCAGCCAAGCTCAATTAAAGTTGGTCCAGATGCTCCCGCAGCTGCGAAAAACACAGTCGAGGCCCAAGTGGTAGATGTATGTTTGGCAATTTATGGTCCTGGATCTCCCTTCACCCAAAGGCTGAACAGCATAACAGATTGTATTAAGTGACATGTCAGCACCCTGGGAGCAAACGTCTGGTTTCAATGTGAACAGCTTGAGTAATCCATACCACAGGCTGATGAACACGAGCGGTGTCGCATTCCGTGATCATGCCGGAAGCATGGTTAGTACTGTTTGTCGTTGATCCAGTCAAGTCTAACACAGCCTTGTGCAGGACTTGTGCGACGCAGCGCTACATTTCGCCTCCGAAACGCTCAAGACAGGCGGCCATTTCGTTTGCAAATTCTACCAGGGCTCAGAAGATAAAGTTCTTGAACAGAGACTGAAGGAAATGTTCTCCAAAGTACACAGAGAGAAGCCGGAATCGTCACGGACTGTAAGTAACCTTGGCACCACGGTATTCTCTCCTGACTAAAAGCTTTCTAGGAAAGCAAGGAAGCATACTTTGTCGCCTTGCGACGCAAAACTGGTTGAAGCAACTGATTATCACCACTTGTACAATTCAACGAAATATGACCATCTTTTCACCAAGGATCAGTGCAATGAGTTGTCGTGTAATGTGTTCATAAAAATTTTTATCTGATACCGGGGCTCGCCAATTCCATGCAAAATACATTGGTGGAGGAAATTTTTCGGCGTTCCTCGCCCATCTAGCGCCACACACCAAATCCCGACAGTTTTCCCGTTTTCTTTCAAGTCCACACTTAGACCTTGAAGCCGCGAGAGCGTCTGCGACCACGGGCACGCTCGAACTTGCGGCCCTTGGAGACAACATGAGGCTTCTATAATTGGTATTAGCATTGAGCATTGGTCGCTCGCCGGGTTGTCGAATCTTACCTTGTGCTTGTGGGGGCCAAAGCCAAAGTGCTTGAAAGCCTCGCGGCTGTTCTTGGGACCACGGAGGATCAGGGTGTTGCTGCCAGTGGGGGCACGGAGAGCAAGCTGGTCCAGAGTAATGGCCTCACCACCAGCGGCGACGATGCGAGCGCGGGCGGTGGCGGTGAAACGCAGAGCAGCGACGGTCACCTTGGGGACGGTGAGAAGACGGTTGTCATCAGTAATGGTGCCGACGACAACGACGGTGCGCTTCTCGCCTTCGGTGTTGATGTTGGCAACAATGCGGGACAGGGAGACGGGGGGCCGGTTGATCTTGGACATGAAAAGTCGACGGAGAACAACCTTGTTGAAGGAGGAGTCGGTACGGCCTAAAATTTTGCGTCAGTCTTTTGACGGTGTGATATTCGAGGAATCGATGGCTAAACGTACGGGCAAGGAAGCGGTAGAGCTTTACCAAGAGCTTCAGGTAGACATTGTCGCTCTTGGGCGCCTTGCGGTGCGTCGACTTGACGTGGTGGCGGTCGAGATCGATACCTATGATGAAGCCATCGTCAGCCCAAAATATTCTGCATGCTCATTCGGGTTCGCAGTCTCCCAAAGGAGAGGAACGCCTTGGTCGCAGAAAGAAAACCAAAAGGAATTCTTTCCACTCGCACACGGAGGCTGTAATTTAATGCTTCACGTACCCATTTTGTCGGTTGTTTGCTGAGAGTTAGTATGTAATTCCCCCAGTTGTGATGGTTTGCGACGACGAGTAGAACCCAGTCTCTGACTTTTCTGAGTGGGCCCAGATTCTCTCCTGTGTGAGTGTTTTGTGGGCGGTGTAGTGTGGCAGTTAGGGCATTTTGCTGTGTCCACTCAGTTTGGCTAGCACCGTCTTGTGGGGCATCAAGTTGCTATCAGCGGAGTGAGTAGCAAGCTCTGTGTACTCCGTACTGAGAGGTCAAATGGATATCGCTCGTCCCGTACTGAGAGGTCAAATGGACGTTGCTCGTCAATCCGACGCAGCCTTGTCCTAGAGCAGTCTCCACAACACCTAAAGCCGCCTTGTGATGATGATTGCTTTTATTGTCATTCAATTAATGCTTTCACGGCCCTATCTATGATTTCTATGCGCAGCTCCAATACATGTTTTCAAGTACATTTACAAATGAACGCCGTGATTCAAGAAGATGGACAAAAGAAAGTCTCCAGAGGGATTCACACCACAGTATTTGTACACAGCTATTGAGACATCTCATCAGCCTCCTGATCTGGCTTTAGGCTCATCAAAAAGTCCCGCGTGAGTTCAAAACTCAGCCAACTTGATGCCATGCTTGGCGCCACCTTTAGCAGGTTGGGAACGATGCCTTTGTACATGCCCTTGATCCCTTCTTGGGCAACAATGACTCTCACAGCGTCACCTATTGATTTGTACTGGTAACCCATGCCGGACATGGTGTTGATCTGAAAACGTCGGCGCAAAACATCGCTTGAGCAGTAGCGTTAGCACACCTTGGACAAGAGGTCTGGCTCGGGGGAGTCTTACAACGGGTATGTGCATGTTTGAGCCACAGCTCCGGAAATAGCACCAGCGAGCAGTCTGCGAGCTGCACTGGGGTTTTGCTCGCCGTCGGGTGTCAAGTATTTTCTCACAGATTCGTAAACCATGAAATTCAATCCAACCTACGGTGATTCGTCAGTTTCAGCTCAAGCGTGCGGTATACGGAAGGCCAACATACATATGGCGCTACGCCGGCTACGGTTGGAATTATCCCACGATACAGGGCCGGAATTCCGCCTTCACTCCTGTACATTGTAGCCATTGTCGACCACATACCAGGCAGGTGCTGGGGCCGGCTACCCAGCTCTGCAAAACTTGCTGACTGAATAGACAGACGGGTTCGAACAATGTCAAGAGGGTAGGTGAAAAACACCGACGTGATACCAGCAAGACCACCACAAACGAGGCGAGTAAACGGGGCGAGGTCGGCACCAGGCGTCGTCTCAAATATGTGCTAAAGCTGAGTGAGTAGAGGGTCCAGGGCAGGCAAGACTTTGTAATGGCATACCCGCTTGTAGAAATTGTAGCTGCTGAATTGAACAGCCGAGTATGGCACAATGCGGATGCAGTTAGTTCCGTTGCCTCTCATGAATCCTCTCCAGCCTTCCTCGCGCCACATCTTAGCCAGCGCTTGACCGACAGACATTTTATACGCATCTCGGCCGACGCTTTGAATTTGCATAAGAATCTTCAGGCGCTCAAGGGGGGAGACAACCGTTCTTGAAACTGCGCCGGCAACTCCACCTCCGCAAAACGCAGCAACAATTGGCTGCGAGACGGTTTCACGAAGGGCTATAAGCCGAATATCAGATCGATTCGTTGGCACTGTTGCGCCTGAGAGAGGCTGATGGGCGTCAGCATGATCAACACGAGGGGCAGTGGGCTCTCAAGCCGTCAATAAGGTACGTACTGTCGACATGGCGGCAGAATGTTGCCTCGATACAACTCCTTCCTCCTAATCTTGACGCGCATTCAGCACTGTCGAGTCCACAGGTCGCGGCGTAGTTTCTAGCCGGTAAGTATCGTTTCCGTGTCTTCGGGTCGCATGCGCTGCGTCTGGTAGTTTCACGGTACCAGAATTATACAATGCGTTCTTCGCCTGCCGTTTCTTGTTCTGCAATGCTTCGAGAGTTGCGCAGGGTCACTGGTAGTTGTTCGCCAGGACCCTGGGAATGGGCGAATGTGGCGCTGCTTCGGGTTCCCCTGTGCTGTCAACAAGCTGTTTTGCATGCGGGAGTCACAAACGGTCGGGTGCTTCGATGGACAGAGATTGGATGCCGCTGCAGCGATTTTCTTGTCGTACTAGCAAAACGCAAACTGGGAATTGATCGGGTCAAGTCGGCAGAAGCAGCACCCGTTTTTTAGGCACTGTAGGGTGAGAGCCTCGGGTTATTATCGGCCATGACACCACGAAACATGGCTGCTAGCCAGTCAAATCAGTGCTGAAAGCTGGGGGCTGCCTCCACCCATCCACCTTAGTACGCCGCGATTAGGAGTGAATCAATTTCACTGCCATTCAAGGCTCAGTAATCACACAAATATGACAGCAGTGCAACAAGTTCTTACATTAACCTATTTAATCAGGTTCCGTGAAGCCAGTTAACAGGGACAGCAAGCAGGCATGGCGGTTAGCAGGACTTGTGAGTACCCGGACAGCCAATTTTTCTACGTAATACATGGTTTGCTCCGTTCAAACAGAAACACAAAGTTGAGGCTGTCACTCCATCAATTATTGCCTGCAGCAAAAGACGACGCAACAGATTTGAAAAGAAGGAAATACTTGACCAGACGTCTCAATAGCATGATACAGATGACTGAACCGATCTACTCTGCGACATCAAGATCCTCAGGTGCTGGAGGAGGGCTGTCGACAGCTGAGTCATGTTAGCTCTAGCCCGTATGTGTGGTCTCAAGCTTACTCACGTTTTCTTTCGTCTCCGTTTGTGCCATTTTCTCTCCTCTCGCGGTCGTCACGGTCATCACGGTCTTCGCGATCATCCTTGACGTCACGGTCACGGTCCCTGTGCCCCATGGTCAGTCATTTGTGGTGTCGCATCGATGCAACCAAGTACGAACCGATTCTCCGGACTGCGCGATCTGTCACGGTCTCTGCGGCTGTCGCGGTCATGATCGCGGTCGTGGTCGCGGTCACGGCGATCCTCCTTGCGCGGAGAGTAGTCGCGGGTGCTCCGCCGAGGAGACGGCGATCTGCCACCACGTCGTGGCGAGCGGGCCGGGCGGCGGTCGCGGTCGCGGCCAGACTCGAAACGCCAAGAAGCGGATGGGGGAGTTCTTGCCCACTACAAGAGATTAGCAAAACGAAAGACCAATAGTCGTGACCATTACCTCAATCTTTAGGGTGTCATCGCGGCCGATGCGCTTGTTGTGCATCTCATGGTAGGCGTCATCTGCGTCGCGACGGTCCTCGTACTCGACAAAGGCAAAGCTGCCATATGTAAGCATTGTGCCTAATGTGTATCAAATTGGGTTCATCTCACAGTCTGCTTGAAGTTGATCGAGGCGCAGGAATGTCACAGCGGACAAGACGGCCGTAGCTGTTCCGACTCATGATTAGTAAATGATTCATGTTTCGGATTGGATATAGTCCCGAGAAGCCCGTTCTCAATAACTCGAGTACCAGCATATTCCATTGCAAATAGTTTACAATGGAGAGCTTCAAGCTTTGTGGTGGCCGACAGGCCAGAAGCTCATGAGGCTACATGGTGAAGGTGTAGTCAAGTATGGAGAATCGCGAGGGCGGCGGCGACGCGGGGCAGATAAGTCAAGTACAATGATCGATAATTCGAGGATGCATCTCATAACCGACAGGGAGAGGAGCGCGTGTCTGGGTGCGGGCGAGGACGGCGTGGGCGAGGACGAGAGGGCGAGGGCGAGGGCGAGGACGTGAGCGTAGTTGACATACCGTTCGAACTCGTAGGCGAGGTCGCGAGCGCGGGTGCCGTGGCTAAAACCGGTCACATATAGAGTCTGGCTTCCGCGAGACATGGTTGATGGCTTTTATGCAACTTCTCTTGAATAATTTGACAGCGTTTGATACAGGCTGGTAAATGACGATGGTCTTTCAAAGTTTTGTTTGCCTTTGAGCATGCGACAATCCAGACTAGAAAGATTTCGAATGGTGCCAGATACTTTTGTGGGGCGATTAAGTAATCACTTGTCCCAAATCACCAACGTCATAACTGCAGGCAATTGCGGAGCATCGCCAAGTAAGTGTCGGCAAACGTACGACAATTAACAGCTAGCAACTAGGACGGGCATTGACATTTCGAAAGAAATCCAAGTCTATAAATACATCATCTTTGCTTTCCCTTCTTCTCCCTTGTCGCAGTAATCGTTTTTGTTTTCCTTGGCCGATATTACCTTGTCCTGCTAAACGGTCACTTCAACTAGCAACGCCTCATGAGCGCTATCGCTGTTCAGGGATGAGAAACCCCGGCTGGAAAACCAGCATATCTAACAACATCTTTCTCGACACAAATTGCTGCGGTGGCTTTAGCTTCATGCGCAATACCAGCTATATACGGTATATGGTAAAAGTTGGCAAGCATTGCCGTTCTGATTTTAAGCCCTTACCCGCCGACTAAAGGCGCGGCCGACCTTTGCGTTGAAGAAACATGTTCAACAGCCCGCAGCCTTCTGCATCAGAGTATCCGTCAATTAATCAGCAGTCAAAGGATAATGTTAGAGGTTTGAGGCGCAGGGATCGGGGTCAACCACGGACCACTGCGTCGGTTCAGTCTTTGGATACTGATCCAGGCCATGCAACAGCTTCGCCGTCCTTGTCCGAGACTCCGAGCGAAGAGGACTACGATGAGAATATCCGGCCAAGTATATTAAATGCACTTGACGCACAGAAACGTTACAGAAATGGTGCCAAGGAAGCCGTGAACGGCGTACAAAATGAAAACGCCTCTTATTCCACTGCGCAGGATTTTGCTGGCGGCAACGGAGTGTCGAGTACTCCTGTCCGAGGTTCCGCAGATGCGATGAAGCCAGCTCGATCAAATCGTTCGCACAAATTCCGAGACTTTGTATTCTCGCGCCAGGTGTCGACATTTGACGCCAAGAGTGAGGCAGCCATGAACAGTCCATTTCATGGATTCTATACACTTTTTTGGCTTTCCGTCACCCTGCTGATTTGCAAAATTTGCGCCGACAACTGGCGTGCGTACGGAAATCTTTTAGGTTCTAGTGATATTATGAGGTCCATGTTCCACAAAGACGGTACAGGAAGCTACTGCCCAGCCTCTGTCGAATCGTTCAAACTAACCCTCTTCAGTAATCGTCCTCCTTCTCTCAGACGGAATCATGTGCGGCTTGACGGGAGTCAGCTGGGTGATGCAAAGGCTTGTGTTTTGTAAATTCTTGGACTGGGATAGAACGGGCTGGATAATTCAACATGTAAGGGCGTTGCTGCTTCTACTCTCCCCTAAACTAACCAGAGAAAAGATCTGGCAAGCTCTTTTTATTGCCGGAACTGTCAAGTGGACTGTTTATCGAGACTGGCCTTGGACGCATACGGTTTTTTTTGTTCTGCACGCCCTAGTTATGCTGATGAAACAACACTCCTACGCCTTCTATAACGGACACCTCGCCACTATATACCACAACCGCCAACTACTCCTTTCAAAACTCCAAAAACTAGATTTCATCGAATGTACACAGGTATCTTCACCGACCGCCGCCGCCAACGACGCAACTTTATACTCTCACACAGTCGAGGGGCACGAAGATGGGGGACACGCCGAGCTCCGAGAGATCATGGGCCTGCTTGACTCTTGTAAATCTCTGGACCACGAGCAAATAATTCTGTTCGAGCGTGTCATAGGTGACGAAGTCGATGCTCTGACGGACCAGCTGCAAGGCACAGCGAGCCAGGCGTCAGGATCATATCCTAATAATCTCACATTTCTAGCTCACTACGCGTGGATTCCACTTCCAACAGTTGTCTATGAGCTCGAATACCCTCGCTCAGAGACAATTGACTGGGCATACGTGGCTGAAAAGGTCGCCGCCATGGTCGGCATCATCTTTGTCATGATTCAAGTGTCGCAGTACTACATCTGTACGTCCACCTACTGATATGCTTGTTGCACTTGGCTAATTTGCAATTAAGACCCGGTAGTGTTGGTGACAATCGAGATGAGAGAAAGTAACATGCCTCTGCTCTCGAGATTCATGGAATTTCCGTGGCTGTTAAGCGATCTGCTCTTCCCATTTATGATGGAATACCTAGTATGAACGAGCTTTATTATCTGTTCTTCGTACGCTAATTTATTGCAAGCTTACATGGTACTTGATATGGGAAACCGTTTTAAATATCCTGGCAGAGGTGACATATTTTGCGGATCGACACTTTTACGATGCCTGGTGGAACAGCGGTACCTAGCCCTCGATCCTGCTCTCGTGAGATCCCTGGCTGACCTTTTTCAGTTTCCTGGGACCAGTTTGCGAGGGACTGGAACCGGCCTGTTCACATTTTCCTACTTCGACACGTCTACCACAGCTCCATCTCATCCCTAAAGGTCAATAAGCATACGGCGACTATTATAACATTTTTTATTTCTGCCTGCGTGCACGAATTCATCATGTGGTGTATATTTAAAAGACTTCGCGGCTATCTCCTTTTCCTACAAATGTGTCAATTACCGGTATGTGAAAAGCTGCATGCCCATTCCATCGTCTATGCATTAACCGAGACTAGCTGGTCCGCCTTAGTCAAACAAGCTGGCTCAAGGACCGCAAACTATTGGGCAATCTAATATTCTGGCTCGGGATATACACCGGGCCTAGTGTTTTGTGCAGTCTTTATCTCATACTTTAGTCGAGGAGCTTCTTTTGCATGGTTCAATCGGTCAAAGTTCAAGATGGATTCAAAGTGATTTCTTTATTTGAAGCTTATCATATCAGGTCTCTTTTTTGTCCCTTTCCCTGCCGAATAAACTAATCTTTGCTGTACCTGTCTTGTGACGAACATGTTTGACGCGCTTACATCTTCTCATGAGTAGCCATAAGCGAACCTGAAAAGGGCGTTAGTACTGCTGCTTGTTCCAACGTCAGATTCAACATACCGATAAATGTCGTAACAAGTCGACTCCTGACCTGGCAAATATCTTCAGGCACCAGCCAGATTGTGGCACCCAGCTTTCTGGCAATGCTAATACTGAGCTTTGCATTCATGTACGCATCCTCGTCCGTCTGGCCACTGGTCACAAGGTCATAATCAACGTAGCTGCTCTTTATTCCGTTCAGGACATCGAGCAGGAAGACACCGGTTGCAATAGCAGGATCCTTGAATGATCGAATGGCAGAGTTGCGTCCACCTTTCCTGGACATGTCATTTGCCCAGCGAACCATCTCTGCGTCTGTGATTTCTCTTTTGCCGAGCTTCTGTGCAAGAGAGGAGAGTGTCACCGTAATGTTTTTCCGCATAAGCTGCCAAACCAACGCGAGGGTCAAGGTTCTCTGGCCATCAGTAATGTCAGCGCCTTGGATGCCCACTAGAGAGAATCCGTTTTGCTTGCCGAGCTCAATGGCATAGTTGGTGTTCTCCACGGCCTTGAAACGAATCATTTCACCCCCATGAGCTGGTGGCTTGTTTGCGTGACGCCAGTTGACAGAGCCCTGGATGACTTTGTCATACGCCTGCAGGAGAACAGTGCCGTCTCGCAGATCGTCAAAGAACGAAACCACTGAGGGTTGGACATCTAGGCTGTTGAGCCACAGTGTAAATACTCTAGCTTCTCTCTCACCCTCTGCATCAAAGTCCTCGACTTGGAGCTTCTCCTCTTCTGTGATAGGGTCAAGGGCGGGATGCGTGTTGAACAGGTTGGCAACAAAAGCAAGGTTCAGCTTAGGATTACCGGCCACCAACGAGGTTGGGCTTAGGAACTTTCGGCATCCAAGCTTGTCGGCCTCCTGCAAAACTTCTTCGGCTCGTTGAAGGAGATCTCTTGTTTGCAGCGGCGCTCTAGTGCAGCCATACTCGCCTCCAATTTGGGCAAGCAGGACCGCATAGTTCTCACCGTCCTTGACATCCGTGGAGAAGTTGGAGACCCTATAACGTGTTAGCCCACGATTCTCCCAATAAGTCAGTTACACGAACCTCCTGGGCCAGTTTGCGGCCTTGAGGTGATAGTTGACCCAACGCAGAAGGATCTGCTCCGGGGGCAGTCTTAGAAACTGCTCCAGGGTTTCGTCTTCTTCCAAAAGGCGGTACAGTTCGGGGTGCAATTTAATGTCAATTTTGCTGAGAAGACCGCGACGAATAATCTGCCAGATGAGACCGAGTATAAGATGCTCACGCACTTCGATAATGTCACCAGCACCAATGTTGACGACGGAGCAGCCAATGCCCTTGCAGGACTCAATCACGATGTTGTTGTTCTCGCTCATCTGGAAGGCGTTTAGGTTCTTGGTCTTCTTTCCAGGCCTGTTCAGTACACGCTCGTCAATGGTGTCGGGGACACTGTCGTTGATGAGTTTAGCGAGGACAAGACCATCCTTGCATTCATCAAACATTTCAAACGTGTCGGTGGGAAATGGGAGACGGTTGCCAATATCCACGTCGCCAGCAAGAACAGCATTGATGTGGCGAGTGAATTCCGTGCGCTCATCTTCGTTAATCGTGTGCGTGATGTTTGCGCTGGAGCCCTGCACTTGGATCTTGCCACCGACGCTGGCCTTGGAAGCGTGCCCGGATGTTCTCTGGGTTACGACGCCGCCCGAAGCTACAGGGCCAGTAGACATTTTCTTTTGTGCCGGGGATGAGTCGCGAAGCTTCGCCACGAGCTTTCCATCTCACGTTGGTTAGATCATGCATCACTGGCAGCGGTCTAGTGCGCGCACTTACCCCGACGTAATCTTCCAGTTCTACGCGCCTGGACGAATCAAGCTCAACTTCTTTGAGCGCCTGACGAACCACGTCATATGGCAAGTTTTCAGTTTGCTGGGTAGCCTTGATCGCAGTGGCTTCGTCCAAGTATCCTCGGTCGTCCACATCGAGTCGCTGGAAGGCATCCGACAGCGAGAAGATCTCATTCTGCGGCAGCTGCGGAAATTTCCTGCGATACACACATGTCAGCTTATATTTGATAGCTTCCACAGGTAACTCATACTTTTGGAGCTTGAGGACATTCATTTTGATCCGTTCTTCTCCCACGTGAGACTTATTGGCGTGCTGTGTCTTGTAGATCGGCGCAATGACCCTGCCGGCGAGCCCTGCAGACGGAGTTCACGGAAAGTACGTTCTAATATACGCGGTGAATCAGATTTATTTTCAGCTAGTGCTTCAATATCAGCGCACCTGAAGCTTCTAGTTTGAGTAGGACGGAAGCTCTGTCGGGGGAGCGTCTGCGTGTAGACTTGCGTCGTGCAACGAGAGAGACTTTGCGACAGGAGGCAGGTGGCGGGGCAGAGAGTGATGTAATGGCATGCCTGGTGGGGCATCCTGTGCGGCCGCGCCTCAGCCGCGCAACACATTTTGATGTTGCCTGGAAGTGGCCAACGATTTGTGTGATTCTGCTGCCAGTTTGTCTGTTTCGGTGTGATGCCGTCGTCAGCAACTTGTGGTGGCTGGATGCAGTTGCCTGTGCCTGGATTTTGCTAATCCCCGACAGTCTTTCCTTACACCCTTGTGGCCAAACTGGTAGCCATGACTCTCATTTGCGTGAGTATCCTTTCTGCAATCTCCCAGACGTGCTCCTACACACAATGGTCTTCGTGCATTGGGGAGCTATAAGAAAGCACATAACCTCATGGTTGGGGCAGCCGAGATGTGAGATGCGGTGCTAGCTGTGGCGGCGGCGGGTCAATGCCCATAATTCCCGACTGGGAAATTTTCAGACCTCCTCCACACAGCAGCATTTCACTGATCAACATAGCAATAAAACCAGCAAATGAACATGGCGTCGTGCAGGGCATGCGATGAGCCTCTTGTGCTGCACATGGCTGACAGCGATGATGAGGGGAATAGCATGGGTGCCATTGATATTCCTGACGACATCGAGCTCCCCTGCAGCTGTCATTACCATTGGTGAGCTGCCACTAACGTACACGGCACATCGCTGCTGCATTGCACGTCCACCATTGCTAATGCAATTTACTATAGGCAATGTCTTATGGACGAGGCTTCCTCTGTCATGTCGACCTTTCAATGCCCTTCTTGCGAAAAGAGCTTGTCAAGTTTTGCCACACCTTCGGCGAGCAGCTCTACTGTTCCGCACAACTCCTCAATCCTGGTACGGTATACAAATGAGGGCGGTATCCAGAACGGGTTGGATATAGTGCCACCGATGAAGGAAGAGGCTTACTTGGAGGACCACCCTGAGGCTGCCCCGGCGAGAGCTTTTCATGTAATGTGCACAGAAGGCGATGTTGATGGACTTGTCGAACTGCTGTATCATGCCGGCGATCAGGTTCCGGACATTGGGGCGTTAATTCGGTACCAAGATCCTCTATCTGGTATGAAGAGTGGTCTTCACTCTGCCGTTGAGAACCGTCAGGAAGCTGTAGCATGGCTGCTGCTTTGGCTATCATCCAGCTTACACGTTGATGTCTTCCCTATCGAGGCAAGACAAGGCGTCGAATCCATGGGTCTTCAGCGTCTTAATGTTGACGCTACGACGGATATCCGTGCCTTGTTGGATTCTGAGGGACGTACGGCCGCCGATTTATCTGCACAGCTCGGGAGTCCCTTTCTCCGTGTCGCCGAGGCCGGTTTGCTAGCTTTTTGATTTACACTGGCTGGTTGTGACTACAATAGATCCGTGGCATGGAGTTGGTGCAGCGAACGGTCTCATGCTAGTGGTAATAGTGCATATAATGGAGTTATCTAATTGAACTACTAATGATCATTCCACTTATCCGTCGTAAGAAACGCAGCAAGTCTCGTGCCGGGGAAAATCCGCATATAGGGTAGGATAGTTGGAGGGTATACAGCTTCTCTACTAAGAACTCATTAAATGTAAATTCACCATTTTTATCTACTATGGCCACCTGGGCCAGTGCTGCTACCAATTGTATAGCTTTTGTGTCCTAGCTGTGTGTTTCCGGGAAGTTGGAGCCGTCATTCAGCATCCGTGTTCCTGGATATCTGGCTATATATTGTATGACCCGCCCCACTACGCGGCAGCTCAAGCTATGCGGGAGCTCTATGGTCACCATGTTGCGTCACCATCTCGACATTCATTAACAAGCAGGACAAACACATGAAGCAAAGGCCCAAAACTACCGAGAGTTAGCTCGGACAGAGAAAATAGTGGCATTATTCTGCAAGTGTAAGTCGGGGCTTCGCCCAAGACTTATTGCCACTAAGCAGCTTCTGTACGGCCAGGCCGGGTTCAGAGCCTCAACAGCTCAAAGGAGCATGAGTACCAAAGGCAAAGGGATGCCAGAGGGCAAGACGAAAGGAGGCGACGCACAAGATACGACATATTGGAGCTCCGCACTGAACTCAATCAGCATCTGGAACAGTAGTAAACCCGCCAATGCCCCTACGGGAAAGGAGAGCACAGAAGAGACCGAGACCACCAAATCGAAAACATCAACCGACCATCTCACTACGCCCTTCCATGGGCAAAGTCTACGAAGCTACCCAAAGGAATGCCCACGCCTCAAAGTCCAGTGGTTCCATGCGATTGATGTAACGGCTCTCACACCGCCTGGTACGCAGACGCTGACGTATTCGTAGGTGCCCAAAAGGACGGCTCTGCCGTGTAGCGAGAAGACCTCGGCAACAACAGACAGCAAAACGCAGCCGAAACCAAAGAAATTCTCTGCATTCTCCGCGCAAGATTCATGGAGAATAGAAGCAAAGTACCAAAGTCTACTCGAGGCAGACGAGGATCGGCGCAATGGAACAGCGCCTGCTGCCAGAGAAGCTGCGAAACCGGCAAATAGCAATAGTGACAATGTCCTCACGCACGTTCCCGTCAACGAAGATTTTCTGTTTGACGTCAGCATAAGAGAAAGAGAGCTTGGCCCAGTCTACTGGCTTGGCCCTGTATATGAAGGTAACCGGATCCCTCACGATTGGACGTGCCCTTGCTGATGACGAATTATTAGTTCGCCGCGGAACTTGGTTCTTTCAGGACGGCTCCAACTTGCGGCCCTGTGATGAAAACTTGGCCGCACAGCTGGAAGAGGTAAGCAGGCGCCACGAGATTTGTGCGTCGCGACGCTGACACTCCACAAGGGATACATTAAAATGAAGGCATGGATTGGGCCAGGTAAGACGACTGTTCACAGATTGTTCACAGGGCGGGTGAGCCGGGACTAAAGAAATATGCGCAGAGAAACAAGAAAAGGCAAAGCCCGCCACTGCCAGTGACAAGGTGCTAGGGGAAGGGACAGCCGCCGCAACGTCCAGCGGCAGTGCTGCCGAGTCAGAAGCCAAACCACCCAAGCTGAAATCTCATCGCCTCTTTGGCACATACATGAACAACACTGTTACCTACGAAGATGAAAACACGGCGTGGCTGGTATCAGACGGTGTCCTGTCATGGGTTGCCACGTCGGCCTATGAGAGATTTGCAGGCGGCGGGCATATGAGCGGTGTCAAGCTGATCAGGGGATATTCAGACCAAACCAAACCAAAAGACAAAGACACTGCCGACAAGCAGAATACAACTGGCAAGACATCATCCAGCAAGAAGCCTAACTCAGTCGATGACCCTAAAGCGAACTCAAAGTCAGCTGAGAAAGCTCTACTCCGCCGGCGGCTCTCCACCATTATGGACAGTGAGGATCGTCGAACGGCGAAAAGCGACGATGACGTTCAGAAACTGAATGAGGAGGAGATGCGCCATGACTATCTCACCCAGAGCGGAGAATCGCAGAATCGAGACATTGAGCATTTGATTTTAGTCACCCACGGGATCGGACAGCGGCTCAGCCTGCGGTATGTACACAGAAAAGTCCGTCGGAGGGCTACTGAGTATCAGACCTAACATGGCTACACAGAACCCAGAGCATCAACTTCATCCATGACGTAAACGTTTTACGCAAAACCCTGAAGGCCGTGTATGCCAGCTCCCCAGACCTACGCTCTATAAATGCCGACGAGGGAAGTGGCCCAGGTAACTGCCGTGTGCAGGTGCTGCCGGTGTGCTGGCGTGACAAGGTCGAATTTCCAAGAGGCAGAAAGAAGAAGACGACAGACGACGAGACAGACGTTGCCGAGGCTCTTGATGAAGAAGATGCATGTAAGCCGATGACAAACCCTTGCGAACCGCTACTCCACCCCGTTTTGTCAACTGATTAGTGTCACACAGATCCGACCCTCGAGGATATAACTATAGATGGCGTTGCGTTTGCCCGATCGCTCATCTCCGACCTTGCTCTTGATGTTCTTCTTTACCAGAGCTCCTACCGGGCTGAGATTGCGCAGACGGTTATTGAGGAGTCGAACCGGATTGTCGCCTTGTTCCGGCACCGAAATCCCGGATTCAAGGGCAAAATCCACGTGGTTGGTCATTCTCTAGGCTCTGCCATTTTGTTTGATATACTCTGCCACAAAAACAGGCAGCGCCGCCGAGAGTCGATGCCAAACCCGCTCCGTGTCCTGCCCAACCGGGGACTTGCCCAGACTGGAAGGAACGACACGTTGGATTTTGACGTGGACGACTTCTACTGCCTCGGCTCGCCGATTGGCTTGTTTCAGATGCTCACGGGCCGGTAAGTGCGGACGTATATCATGCCGTGAATAGGTCTAATGTCTAGAGGTAGGACCATCGCAGCACGCCAACCGGAGCGAAGCGCCCCCAGAGTCGGTCTGACGAGAGCAGTAGACTCGGACAGCGTGGATGATGTCTATGCAGCTGATTCCAAGCCCGAGAATGGGGTATCAAGGCCAGATGCTAGGCAACTGTTCAACATTTTCTACCCTTCTGATCCAATCAGTTATCGTCTAGAGCCATTGATTGCGTCGTCCATGGCCTCGGTGAAGCCACACAACCTCCCATACACCAAAAAGAGCCTATTCGGAGTGGTAGGTCCGCAGGGACTTACGGATATCGGGACAAAGGTGGGACAAAGTGTCAGCGGCCTCTTTGCCAGCCTAAGCACGGGAATATCCGGCAACCTGTTGCCCGCTTCGCTCCGTATCAGCAACGAGGAGGCGCAGCTGATGATGAAAGAGGGCCTGGCCGAGGAGTCTTCGGCGGATGCCATGGCGGAGAAATCAAAGGAGAAGACAAGTGACCCTGATGTATCCGCAACACCCACCGGTGAAGAAGACGAGCAGCTGCTGGTGGATCAGACCAGCCGGTTTGCTACGCTGTATTCTAGATTTCAAATGAACGACGAGCGCAACGCAGAGCCCCCGCTCGACCTCGAGACCGACGGCAAAGATCGTAAGAGCAACAAGGAGCGAACTGCACAGAGAAAAGTCTGGGCCCTGAACCGGAACGGTCGAGTTGACTTCAGTATTCAAGAGTACGTTGTTTCTGTAGTACACGAAAGGTGCAGAGCTGACCCCCCACAGAGGCGCCCTGGACTTTAACCCCATCAGCACAATTGCTTCGCACATAGGATATTGGGGAGAAGAAGATGTTAGTCACTTCATGCTATCTCAAGTTCTCTCCCGGGTGGAAAAGAAGCAAGATGGGAAGCAGTAGAGGGAGTCGTTCGACTCATACCACTTTGGCCTGCCTGTTTGCCCAAAGGCGCATGTCACTGCAATACGCAAGTGACCTTCCAAGTAGCTGAAACACTGATCTAGCAGCTAGTAGAAAACAGAATTACCGGAATTTCATTAATTTGGCCGTATTCAGTCACTGCAAGACTGGAACCCTGTCGGGAGCTGAAGATGGAGTCACGTGTGGCTCGACAGCTCACCGTGAACCGTGAACTCTCGATGGACCTTGCAATTTCACCTCAGGGCCGTCTCTCTTAAAAAAGGCCCAATCGTGACAGAAGAATAATTAAAATGTGTGGACGATATGCATTGGCGTTGGTGAGTGGCAACTCATTTCGCGGAGCTGGTTGCACGAAACCCTCCGGTTACTGACGAAGGCAGCGGCCGTCCGACATCCGCCAAATCCTAGAAGATGCTGGCATGGCCGTGTCCGATGCCCCAGAGGATGACGGGGACAACGCACCGAGACAGTCGTACAATTTTGCGCCGGGCTACTATGGAGCCGTCTACAGGGCCGATACGCCAGACCACGGTGCTGGACCTACCCCCGGCTCCGGCGACGATGCCGGTCAAGCATCACACAAAGAGGCACAGAAGATAAACTACAAGCTGCAGTCAATGAAATGGGGACTCATTCCATTCTGGACCAAGCGCAACCCCAACTACACTTCGATGCTGAAAACAATCAACTGCCGGTCGGACTCTCTAAGCACGCCAGGTGGCATGTGGGCAAGCATGAAGGCAAGGAAGCGCTGCATCGTCGTTGCGCAAGGGTTTTTTGAATGGCTCAAAACCGGGCCCAAGGATAAGCTGCCTCACTACGTCAAAAGAGCCGATGGCCAGTTGATGTGCTTTGCCGGGCTATGGGATTGTGTGCAATACGATGGTGAGCGACGTCTCTCACGGGCTTACATGCATCGGGCCTGACTTGCAGCAGATTCGGATGTGAAGCAGTACACGTATGCAATCATTACAACGGACTCGAATAAGCAGCTTAAATTCCTGCATGACAGGATGCCCGTCGTATTAGAGCCCGGGTCAGAAGAAATGCGACAGTGGCTTGATCCAAACAGCTATGAGTGGACGAGGGAACTGCAAGCCTTGCTGCAGCCTTTCAGTGGCGAAGTGGAAGTATACGCTGTGAGCAAGGACGTGGGGAAGGTCGGGAATAACTCACCGTCCTTCATTCGACCACTGTATAGCAAAGAGAACAAGTCGAACATTGCCAACTTCTTTTCCAGTGGAAAAGGGGAGAAGAAACAAGACATGGCGGAGGACGCTTCTACCAAACCGACACTGAACATTACCGAGAAGAGTCTCGGGGGGGTCAAGCGCAAGGAGCCGCCCGTGGCTACAGTAGAATCGCCAATGAAAAAGAAGTTGGGCGAGAGGCGCCTCGCCCGAGTGAGGTCTACGCATAATGTGGGTAAAGCGCCTGTGTCAGCAAAAGGAACGCAGAAAATTACTAAATTTTTCTCCTCATGATACCGGTTGGGAAAATAATATATTACCTCAATGAGATATCCTTTCAATAGAGTACTGATTATAATACCCCATTTTATGTAATTACTTTTGCTTGGTTCAGTTCTATTTTAATATGATTTTTCTCAATCCAAACCTATGCATTCATACAAACCAAAAAAAAAATGTATATTCAAAGAGGTACAAACAGCTAGGAGGAGTACAGGACTTCCAGGAAAAATCAATTACAACTATTGAGAGCGACATAATAAATAAAGACAGGTCAAACCAATTTCAAAATAAATAGATATGCTTATTTATTCTTGTGGTAATAATTTTAAAGCGAACAACTCTGTGGCTGTGTTGAGTTTCCTTTTTCTTTCTTTTGAAATGATGTGATGGCTTGTATACCGTTGCGGTAGAAAAAAAAAAAAAACTGCGTCCCCGTTCGGTGAAAGCAATAGATCTTAACGTATTATTATTTATTATAGAGTTTTGAAAAATAGGTATCGCTTTCTGATAATGAGATATTAATTAATTAAATAAATGCTGAGCATGGTGGCAATAATAATTCAATTAATTGCCTATGGTGCATAACTATACATATTTATATCATTAAAAGCTCTTGTTCTTTTAATTATTCGAATCCTTCATGGGAGATATCCATTGAAGTCCGTAATTTGTGGTATTGTAAATGCTAGGCCCTACAAATCACAAGTGCCAACACCGCCTACCAGAGAGGCTCACCAGTGGAAGGTTGGCCGCATTACCAAGATTCCGGTACTAGGAGATGGCCAGCTTGGAGCTTCACTACCCAGTTTCCTGGAATAGGCGTTATAGCCCTCACACAATATAATAGTGATCACTTTTTAGCACGAAGAAAGGGGAAGCTGGCAAACAGATTCCCTCAATATATATATAGAGCCTCTAGTGAATGTGCACGTAGAATCTCACCAACTGCAACTATTGGCACCTCTGCAGCCGTATCAGGCGATAGATTCAGTAATTTCTTCGTGTACTGTCGATCAGGTACCTCAGTGCTATTGGTTGGCATACTAAAGGACCGATACTCCAGCGTAGACGTCGACGTTCCTCTCCTCTGTATCACCTGCGCCTGTGCTTAGCGAGAAGGGCTTCCAGGTCAACATTATGTATATCTGCATGTAGCGTGCAGTTTACCAGCAATTAGCAGCACCACAAGATTCTGCAGCCTGGAACGTTTCGGTGTGCAGGAGTAATAACGGTATTGCGAAATCACCAGGCTGTACTGTACACATTAACAAAATCCGCGGACGTACGCCACAATGCCGCTTGCACGACATTGCGACTGCGATCAGTGCAGGCGCCTGCACCGGTACTTCTCAGGTTACTGTTCCGCCCCACCAGATACATTGCCCAACTCCTGTAGGTACCTCCGTACAGCCTCGACTAGCACCTGCGCCACAGCTCCTTATCGCTGATTTTCCTGGCGATAAGCCTTGGGAAGAAAAAAAAGTTCTTGGGACCCTCCGGTCCATCAGCATAGATTCTCATCAGCGGCACGTCCACCACCCAATTCAACACAATGGCTCGCTCGGCGTCGAAGAGAAAGAACCCAGCAGATGCTGATGTGTCTGACGAGGAATTTGATGGTATTCTGGAGGGTGTTTTGTCCCAGAGCGAAGACGAGGGCGACTTTGACGAGTCGGATCTTGAACCGGAACTCGACGATGGCTCCAGCGATGAGCTACCCGATGACGACCCCGACGAGGATGAAGAGGAGGACAGCGACCCGGAGGAGAATGGAGAGGACAACAAGGACAGGCCGTTTCGAGTCGTAACTGATGCGAATGGCGGCGTGCGCTATGAGTACGAGGAGATCGATCCAGTCTACGACAGCGACGACAGCGACGCGCAGGGCCCGACCAACACCATTGGCAACATTCCCCTGTCCTTTTACGACTCATACCCTCACATCGGATACGACATCAACGGCAAAAAAATCATGCGTCCGGCCACCGGGGAGGCCCTAGATGCACTTCTCGACAGCATCGAGCTTCCCAAGGGCTGGACCGGCCTGACAGATCCAGAAACCGGAAAGCCGCTGAACTTGAGCCAGGACGAGCTGGAACTGCTGCGCAGACTGCAGATGAACGAAGTGCCCGAAGAGGGATACGATCCTTATCCCGTAAGTTGACGCCTCGCAGCCTCGATACCCACAGAGCTAACACCCGCCGGCCCCAGGACATGGTGCCGTACTTTACCAGCATTGAGGAGAAGATGCCGCTCAGCGCTGCGCCGGAGCCCAAGAGACGATTCGTCCCCTCCAAGCATGAGGCCAAGCGTGTGGCCCAGTTGGTTCGCGCCATAAAGGAGGGCAAGATCCTGCCATACAGGCCGCCAGAGGAGGAGGCCGCCGAGGAAGAGGAGGCCGAAAACTACTATGATATCTGGGCAAACGAAGAACCCCAGGAGAAGCACATCATGCACATCGCTGCCCCCAAACTGCCACCCCCTGGGTACGATCTCAGCTACAACCCGCCGCCCGAGTACCTCCCGACTAGCGAGGAGAAGCAGTCCTGGGAGGACCAGGACCCTGAGGAGAGGGAAAAGGAATACATGCCCCAAAAGTATGACGCTCTGCGACGCGTGCCCGGATACGGCGAGTTCGTCAAGGAGCGATTCGAGCGCTGCCTGGATCTCTACCTTGCCCCCCGCATTCGCAAGAACAGACTCAACATCGACCCCAACACTCTCCTTCCCAAGCTGCCTCGCCCAGAGGAGCTCAAACCCTTCCCGTCGCTTTGCCAGACGATATTCCGCGGCCACGACGGCCGCGTCCGTACCGTCTCTTTCAGCCCTGATGGCGAGTGGATTGCTTCTGGTGGCGATGACGGCACCGTTCGGGTCTGGGCCCTGAATGGCCATCAAGAATGGTCAGCCAAGTTAAGCACCGAAGAGCCTGTGCAGGTCGTCCGATGGCGCCCCGTCAAGGACACCTTTATTCTTGCCGCTGCTGCTGGAGAAGACTTGTTCTTTGCCTGCCCGCCGCTGACCAGCGACGCCGTTGAAAAGGCCAGCAGAGAGATCTTGGACGCCGGTTTTGGCTACGCAGCCGGTGGTGCCCAACAAAACTCTGCGTCAGGCCAGAAGGATGGACCGGCGAAATGGGCCCGGCCGGGAACAAAGCTGGAGAATGCCGGTGTTTTGCTCAAGACCACTGTCCGTTCCGTAATCAAGACCATCAGCTGGCACAGACGTGGAGACTTCCTCTGCACCGTCTCCCCCACTGGCCAGCGAAGCTCCGTCGCCATCCACACACTTTCGAAGCACCTCAGCCAGATTCCCTTCCGCAAACTCCCTGGCTTAGCCCAGACCGCCCATTTCCATCCATCGCGCCCTCTCTTCTTTGTGGCCACGCAGCGCATGATCCGCTGCTACGATCTACAGAGGCAGGAGCTTGTCAAAGTGATGCAGCCTGGTGCTCGCTGGATCTCATCGTTTGACATTCACCCTGGTGGCGACAACGTCATTGTCGGTTCGTACGATCGTCGTCTGCTTTGGCACGACTTGGACCTCTCTAGCAGACCATACAAGACTATGAGATTCCACGCCGAGGCCATCCGAGCCGTCAAGTACCACCGCTCGCTGCCCCTCTTTGCGGATGCAAGTGACGACGGCTCGCTTCAGATCTTCCACGGCAAGGTCGTGAGTGACTTGATGGAGAATGCCACCATTGTCCCAGTCAAGATGTTGAAGGGACATCGCGTCGTCAGCAAGCTCGGTGTTTTGGATGTGGACTGGCATCCCAAGCATCCTTGGTGCATAAGTGCCGGAGCTGATGGAACCTGCAGGCTCTGGGCATAGGCGAGTGGTTGACAGAACTGTTTTAACATGAATCTGCCATTGACTGCAGTGCCAACCAGACTTACAAGCCATGTGTTGCACGGCGAAAAATGTATATAATCATCTAGAGAAATAAACTTAAAAGCACTTGATTTCATTTTTCCAGATACATACTGAGACTAACGCAAATAAATCGAACCAGCATCGCTACGTATTTTTTCTCTCCTGTCATAACCAGCCACCAACTACTCAGCCTTCCGCTTCGTGTTCATGATTACCAGCGTGACACATCAATCGACCTGTACCGTAACTCACCCTCTACAGCTCCTCCTGAATCTTGCCTGCATTCTTTCGAACAGCTGCATCAGCGTCTGTAGCCTTCTCCTTGGCAGCCTCGGACCCGAGACGAATCTGCTTCGATATCCAGTTCCATCCGTTCGAAACAACGTCCTCGAGTTGGGCAAAGAGGGTGCCGTGTGGTGAAGACGTGCCATACTTGAAATACGTCGACTGCCTGCGTGCGAGTGCCTTGAGCTCTTCAAGCTTGGAGCCCTGGGGTACAGGGACGCCGTAGCTGTCCAAGTACGCCTTTAGTTCCGTTTCAGACCAGGCGTTGAACGCTTTGCTCTGCACTGACTTGCTGAGCTCTGCGACATATTTCTTGACGGCCTCATACTGAGCGCCACCCTTCTTCTCGGCTTTGGCATAGGCGGACTGGGCAGCCGCGACCAGGTCGTCCCGCACAGCCTCTGTCTTCTTTGCCGCAGTCTTGGCGGCCTTATCGCCGTGCCTGTGCAAAAATTTCTTCAGGTTTTCCTTGTCGAAATCGTCAAAGGTCCAAGCCGTCCAACCTGACGCGGCCTTGTGCGAGTTCTTACGCACCAGCGCACGGAGGCTGTCAAGGTTGGAGCGCTGAGGAATGGGGATACCGCGGGCGTCAAGATAGGCTTTGAGCCGGCTCTCCGACCACTTGTCAGAGGCATCTTCGAAGGCCTTTTGCGCGAGGAGCGTTGCGTCTTCACTGGCCTTGGCAAACTCGTTTCCTGCTCTGGTTGTGGCGGCACCGAATGCCTTGGAGGCCTTTGCTTTTGCATCCGTGCCCATAATCTCGGCGCGGTGTTTGCGGATGGCGGCACGGAGCTCATTGAGTCTGGTACCATGGGGAACAGGAACTCCGTTCTCGTCTGCAAACTTCTTGAGTTGTGACTCACTCCATGCTCCAATTACTTCGTCGGTAGCCTCGGCAAAGGCGGACTTGGCACGCGCTCTAGCCTTGGTAGCCTCATCCTGGGCCTTGAGGTAGGCAAGGTGAGAGTTGCGTCGAACCGCAGCAATCAGATTATTTCGGCCAGATCGTTGCGGAGCAGGAATACCATTCTTGTCAAGCCATTTCTTGAGGTCAGAGTCTGACCAGGACTCGTAAAGCCAGTCGCCAGGGTACGACAAAGATTCACCGGCGGCAGTTGATCCTGCTTCGTAACCCCGACGAGCCTTTGCAAGAAGCGCGTCTCTGTTGCTTGTTGCCGGAACTGTAACGCGCAATAGTTAGTCTATGTCTATGCCTGGCTTTTCTTCTTTCTTTCTTTTCACCGTCGAAGCAGGACTTACCGGGAATTCCCTGTCGATCACACAGTGCCTTCAGCTGGCTATCAGACCAGGTCTCAAAAATCCAGTCCTTCGTCTCAGTAGCGGCTCTGTCGGCTGCATCTTCAGAACCATACCAATTTGACTTAACACTTTCAATGAGGTTCTCCACGGTCTCGTCTGCTCCAGCCTTTACGTCCTTGCCTCTGGCAGCGAGGAATGAACTGAGCTCCGCCGGGCTCCATCTTCGGTAAGGCTCTACAACGTACTCTTTCCAGTTCTTCGCGACGAGATCCTCGATATCTTTCCGATCTGCAGGCTTGGGGTACGGGATAGCATGGTCAGAGAGCCATCTCTCGAGTTCAGTCTCGTGCCACTTGTTGTAAGCTGAAGTTGAAATAGGCATTAGCTATTTGTCCACTGGGGCATGCAAGACACTCACTATCCATACCTGCGCGAGTGCCAGGGAACCAGCTGCTGCCAGCAACCTGAACTGCCAGAGCTCCAGTTACTAGAAAGAGGCTAAGATGCCGCATTGTGATCAGTGATGATGTTTTAGTCCTGCTATGGGAGAGCTTCGCAGCGAATACACTTTTAGCAGCGGGAGGTGGACAAACGCACTAAAATCTATGGGATACAATACTTATATACAGCCACTGTCTAGTGATAACTGCATTACCTACGTATCACGTCATACTTTCTTCACCTGCTCTCACCTGATTTACGTGGCGAACGAGTACAAGCCACTAGGCTAGGAATGCCAACTGGCTGATGTGTCGCCAGGTATCGATTGGCATGCATGCCTCTAGTTTATTATGCCTTTCATGCGCCCTAGTACTTGATCAAAACCGACCGCTAAGTAACCGATGTGCGGACGCTGCAAATCAGAATCAATGACGTAAGGCTTGCACCACCATAACCGGATCTGCAGGCGGCGGACCTTATCCTTTTGCGGCAACACGGACTCTGCGTGTGCAAACATCCTCAACTCTCTACAAAGCTTTTTTTCATTGTGAATGATATTTACTCTGTTGTTGGGGGGATAACAACGGATATCATAATTATTGACTTGCCAGTATTTTACAGTCGTCCGTCACTCTGGTTTTATAGGCTTCAACACGGTGCATCATTATAGCCAACAAACTCCTAGTTCCACTAGCTCAAGCTTATTTGAAGGGTAAAAAGCTCCGGGTAATCGAGATCAAGCTTTCTCAGATCGAATTCTCAGCTGCATTGGCGAATCCCTGGCTCAAGCCCAGACCGTGCCACTACTTCGCCACAGGTACCGAGGGGGTGGTTTTACGTCAACATTGATTCTCACACTTCCTTGAAACATGCATTCTGCACTGGATCAGTGGCATAATTGTCTAATAATAAATAGTCTTACACGGAGCCTTCTCCGCACCACACGAACCACCAAGCACATCCGCGCCGCGCCCAGCAGTAACATAGAACAGCTTTCGTAAAACGCCCCTCTTTGGTAACCAGGCATCTATGCATAGAAATTGACCGTCTAGGATTAACTGTTAGCATGGCGTCTGATAAATGGCACAAGTCAATTTTTAAACTCACGTCCTTCTTCTTTGCCTGCACCTCCGCAATGGCATCCACGTAGTGCTCGTGGCCAATCTTGTTCTTGCCAGACCGCAGGGCAATCATGCCAGCTTCCACACAGACGGCCTTGAGCATCGCACCGCCGAATTCGTCTGTGCTTCTCGCCAGTTCGCCCCAGTTCACACCCGGATCAACCGTCATCTTTCGCGAGTGAATCTTCATAATCTGAGCTCGAGCCTCCTCGTTTGGTAGGGGAAACTCAATTTTTCTATCCAAACGGCCGGATCGCAACAGGGCGGGATCCAGTACGTCGATACGGTTTGTGGCTGCCAAGACCTTGATTCTGTCATCAGAGGCAAAGCCGTCAAGCTGATTCAGGAGCTCCAACATGGTGCGCTGAACTTCTCTGTCGCCACTCTTCTCGCTGTCGAAACGCTTCGTACCGACAGCATCAAGTTCATCGATGAAGATGATGGCCGGGGCCTTCTCCTTGGCCAGAGCGAAGCAGTCTCGTACCAGCTTGGCACCATCGCCGATGAACATTTGGACGAGCTGGGGGCCAGCCAGTTTAAGGAAAGTAGCTTCTGTCTGGGCCGCACAGGCTCTAGCCAGTAGTGTTTTTCCAGTTCCTGGGGGGCCGTACATGAGAGCACCTGGAGCATGAGCAGTTAGCAAAGACGAGGTGTGTAGTTGTTTGGTGGCTGCGCCGTTGTCGCCATACCTTTGGGGGCCTTGATTCCAATCTTTTTGAACCGTTCGGCTTCTTTCATGGGCCACACAATGGCCTCGACGAGCTCCTCAATCTGCTTGTCGAGTCCACCTACATCCGTATACTGCTCAGTAGGCTTCTCGTCGACCTCCATGGCTTTGACACGGCTATCGTACTCGGCAGGTAGAGTGTCAAGGACCAGGTAGGAGTCCTTGTTAACACCAATGAGATCGCCGGGTTTGAGCTCCTCCGAATCGACAAGACCAATAAGTGGCAGGAATATCGTTTGTCTCGTAGACGTCTTGATTACTGCAGACTTACCTACACGCGTGGCATCAAGGTCAATGTTTGCGCCTTCCTCTGATGACTCGGCGGTAGGGTCCAGATCTAGCAGTTCAACAACGTTTCCGACAAGGTAAGGTAGTTGTCTATTGTAAATGTTAGTGCGACCCTTCACGGTGCCACTCCGTTGCGCTAACCTGTTGTTTGCAATCTTGTCTACATTTTCCTTGATCTTTTCGCCCATGGCCGCTTTCTCATGAGAAAGCCTAGATAGCTCGCTCTTCATGATGCGAGAGTCGTTCTCCAGGAGCCGTTTTCTTGTCAGGATGTCCTGCGTGCTCAGGCCCAGTATCTCCTCATCGAGTATGTCGTCCTCCTGCTCTGCCTCCTTCATCTCCTCATCTCCGTCCGCATTGTTGCTACCCTTTCCATCGCGGTCTTCTCTCTTCTTGTCATCCTTTTCCCGGCGATCGAGATCCTCGAGCTCTTCGAGTGTAGACATGGTGGCGGGTGGGAGTGGCCGGCTGCGGTGGGTGGACGAGAAGGTGCTGGTCCTAGAGGAGATGCAGTTGCAATGCAGGCGATGGGTCTTTAATCACGGTGAGACTAGTATTCTGAAGCCGATTGTTCTTAACAAAGTCCGAGTTCTTGCCCGGGCTGCTTTGGTTCGATGGTTTGAAGTTGGGAGTAGTAAGACAGCTGAGCAGGGCGACCTAGCTTTGCTAAGCACAAGCATAGCACGCGCCATCACTCTGGCAGCCTAGCAGTGGCCAGTGTGGCCCACCCACCACCCATCCTGCTCAGGCACATCCGCACCGCCAGCAAGCGCCAGTGATCGGAGCGGCAGATGGTTCCCCCGAGGGACACCGAAAATGTATGGCTGCCGTTGATGGCAACCCAGTAAACAAAACCTCTTGTGCTACTTCTTTCTCCAATTCTCAGGATTCTACACACCAGCTCTGCCAGAAAAGAGTGCAGGTCTGTACAGAATGGTGCAGCGGATCTCGAGGTCCTCGGGACGCATCCTGCTTAGCATATGCAGTAGACCAACGGCCACTCTCGCACCCCTACTTGGCCATCAACCTGCTCGTCGGCAATATGCTGTGGCTAGCACCTCGTTTGCAGGCGCCGCGACAGCGCCCGCTCAATACTCACCTGCAACGAAACCTCCTAGCGCTCGACCAGCAGAAACAAGAAAAAGTCAAATGATTCGAACATACACATCGCTCCTGCGCACAACGCCGCTGGTCCTTTTCTTCCAGCACAGCAACCTTACCGCGGTAGAATGGGCTGCTGTACGAAGAGAATTGAAGAAGGCAATTTCGGCCGTGGCCCCTATCGCCTCTGGTGTAGGCGGGCAGCCGGTGGATATTAGTTCGAATGTCCAGCTGCAAGTCTTGAGAACAAACATGTTCAATGTTGCGCTCAAGATTGTCGAGTTTTATAACCCAAACGTGGCCGCGGCAATGAGCAGTACCCCGAGGACTGCAAGAGGGCCCATTGTTCATGATCTCTCGGAAGCCGCATACCAGGCCATCCACAATGCCGAGGTGTCTGCTGAATCCGCGTACGGCCAAATAGAGCCTCTTCTGGTTGGTCCCCTAGCAGCGCTCGTCGTGCCGGCAGTGTCGCCCACACATCTTGCTGCTGCACTCAGTATCTTAGCACCAGTGCCCGGCACTTTCCCCGCGCCTACGAGAAGGAAGAATCCGGGCTACCATGACTCGACGTGTCAAAACGGACTCGCCAAGCTTACACTGGTGGGCGGTCGCATTGAAGGCAAGGTCTTTGATCAAGCCGGCGTCAACTGGGTAGGCAGCATTCCTGGCGGCTTAGAGGGACTGCGCTCTCAGCTTGTACATGTCCTGCAAAGTGCCGGCCTTGGCCTGACTACCACACTGGAAGGTGGAAGCAAGAACTTGTGGTTGGCTCTAGAAGGGAGAAAGGAGCAGCTCAAAGAAGAATAAGGTGTAAGAAAGAAACAAGACATCGGCATTTAACGCGCTATTTGTACAATAAAATGTCAATATAATTGTATACTATTCAATTTTTAAAATCCATCGCTACCGCGAGGGAAATTTCGCACTCTGTGGCAACTATTATGGGAGTTGAAAATATTTTAAAATAAAAATACACAATGAAAATTGAAAAAAAAAAAATCTTCAAGTGGAAAAGTAAAATGTACTCTCTTTAAATGATGCTCCTTGCGTCTTGGTCTGTTTCGATACTAGTTAGAACCGCCGTAGCTGGTATCCATAGTTGCGCGAACGGATGCGCCTGACATTCTGTCAACCCCACAGGAGCTTCAAGCTGTCGCGGCCCATGTGACGTTTCAGGCAAGATATTGTCGGGTCGTCAATCAACACGAACAGTAAATCGCTGGTTTTGCCTATTCGAACGAAAAAACTGCGATCGAGTGCCGTTTACCCACTTGCCTCCGTCTTTCCCAAAAAAAAAAAAAATCTTTCATTCTTGTTTACAAGCAAGGCAACACACGCGTCAAGCTGCTCTAGAGCCATGGATTTCGCGCCATATCAATCATCGCCACCAGAGCATGGCCGGGTCGCCTCCCCCGAATATAGTGCATCTCCACGAGCCTCTACGGATGCAAGCAAACGGCCATTCTCGCCCATCGGCGCCGCGGCTCGCACACCCCCTCCACTGCAGCACCCTCAACCACAAAGAGCGTGGGGAGGGTTCGATGGCCAGACGGGTGGGTGGTCTGGTGGAAACAATGCGTCTGCGGGAGGCTCTCTTCCCGGTGCATATCCTTCCGCAGAAGTGAGCGAATTCGATACCAGCCTCGGACTTAGACTAGACTACGAAGCATGCCTGGCGTATCTGGCATTTCCGCCCATTGGCGCGATACTGCTGCTTATATTAGAAAGAAATAGCGACTACGTCAGGTACGATTCTTCAGCTGGACCTGTACCCAGTATCTGACATTGTATAGGTTTCACGCTTGGCAATCTGCATTGCTCTTTACAGCCATCCTGGTCTTTCATCTCCTTTTCTCGTGGTCCAGCTTCCTCAGCTGGCTTTTCTTTCTTGGGGATCTGGCTTTGATTGGATTTCTCTCACTAAAGGCGTACCGCGATGCTGAGATATTAGATAGGTACGCAGAGCAAAGTTTTCAGCGAAGCCAACGCTAACAGGGTCACAGATTTGAAGTTCCATTTTTTGGAAAGATGGCGACCAGGATATTGAATGACGAGTGATGTTGATATTTCATATGGTAATACTTTATGGGTTTATATTTCAAGGTCGCTGGCTAGCTTATGGCTCTAATCAACTTTGGAGATGTATTGATTTCCCATTGTCGACTGCGCAAATGCCACTGGGAGGACATTTGCAAGGTTTTTGCGAGTTGTATTTTCATAACACAGATAATAATCATTTCCTCTTTTTCCAAATGTCTACCTATTTGCTAGTGCGGAGTTTTGTAACCGTGCTCAGCGTGAAAGAACTGCATGAACGCCACATGTAACTGGGACCTTGTCGGCGAATACAACCTCACGGATGGTACCCTCTGGGGACACGCCGTCATTAAGCCATTTTGCCAGCAGGTCATTGCTCTCCTTGGGCTTTACCGTGCTGTCTCTCGTTCCGACGGTGATGTGGGCCACACGATTCGTGCATTCCCAGGTGTTGGACGTGTCGTCGATACGGACCACAATGGCCATTATTCGGCTGTCGAAAACAACCTACGCATGCATTGTTAGCAATTTTGTTTTTTTTCTTTTGTGTACACATCAACTTTGATAACTCACCCTTTCCAGAACAACGTCACATACCCCAAGCTTTTCTGTCCCCCCCCTTTGAGCATCATGCAGTTCAAGATAGCGTTGCCATAGTTCTGGAAATTGCTTCGCATTCGCCCTGTGCAGAAGCGTTACATGAAACGCACTCTGCACTCTCCGCGTTTGCTTCAACTGCATATAGCTGCGGGAGGTTTCCTTGTCGCACAACGCAAATGCTTTTTCCAACGTGTCATTGACAATGGCTCTTGGTACGGAAATTGACATGTATTCCAGCTCTCGTGGCTTCCTTTTTTCCAGCTTTTCTGGCTGTCTGGCTTCTTTTGTGCCGCTTCGATCTGGGATGATGTGCTTAAAATCAGGCTTGAACCCTAGGGCTACCTCAATAGCCTTATCTAGTTCCTCGGCTGTCGGTATCGCCTTGACCACATTGGGAAACATCTCATTGAGCTTGGTAACAACTGTCTCCAGGTTTTGCCGGCTTCCGACGACAGGATCTAGATGAATGTATCCATCAAATCCATCATCTGGTCGGACGAACGGGGTGCAGGGCTCAAATCGACCAATGAATCCATCCATGACACCAAGGAACTTTTCCCGGTCGCTCGCTGCATGAATAGTCTGGTGATTATCACCGCGTAAAATAACTCGTTCACGGGTAACACGTCGAATCTCTTCAATGGAGTCTTGATCGTGACGGAAATTCAAGCAAACCACCTTTACAGACTCATTCTGGGTCTTGGAATCAAGAAGTAGCTGCCTTCTCTCGTGCTTCTGCGCGTTGTTGCGGTCGGCAAATACAACAGGCTTCTCTTTGAGTTGCGTTAGCACTGCCTTTGTGAATCGAGGTGGTCGGCCCTTGCCAGAGATGTTATCATTTTGGACATGGCCCCAGCCAAACATCTCTGTCAATGCAAGCGCGGTTGTGGTTTTGCCGCATCCAATGGTCGCAATCGGCGCAAGAATAACATTATCGGTGACTTCCGACATGACAATGGACTCGGCCTGGTCCATGTTTGCCGCATCGCTGCCCTTTAAGTTTTTATAATCGAGAAACTCGTTTCGCAGCCGGATAATTCCGTGGTTCTGGCTGTACAGCTTGGCCAGCTGGGGGTCGGCCGCCAGCCTCTTTTTGGCAAACAGTAGGTATTCTTCCGTGATGAGCATGTGCTTCTTGAATCTTGGTGGCTTGCCTGTTATTAAGGCTTTTGTGCATTCTCTCCACTGTCGATACATGAGATAGGGCTCCTCAAACTTGAACTTGAAAAACCAATCTTGGTAGGGCAGAGTGGCGGGATTTCCAGACATTCTACAACGAATGACGAAGCCCTCGACATCCCGCCCATCATATGCACCAGTGCTGGCTGCCTCTTCGAGAAACGCTTTGACTTTATTGACCTCATCAATCACAATGAAGTTTGTTTTTTTGAAGCCCCAGTCGTCGGCGAACTGCTGGACAGCCGGGCTAGGGTATGTGGTAAACACAGGTACGTTGAGATTGATGCCATGTAGATAGAGACCAGCGTCTTCTGGCCCATAAGGCAGGATATGTTCTTCAAAGGCGTCGTCGCAGAGTTCGGCAACGGCTGTGGCGTTTCGTTGTCGAAGCTCCCGAGCCAGGTCCTGCTTTGTTTTCCCTAGAATCTCCAGTTGCTTCTCCAGCTGCGCTTCTCCTGCCTTGGAATGCGTGAGCTCTCCACCTCGATCTCCTGTTGAGTGCTTGCTGCAAACAAGGAGTGTCTCGTCCTCAAGGCCAGCAATAAAGATGATGCATCCGTTTTCCTTGAGAGTGAGTTCGTATGGCCCTTGTGTCTTCCCAAGAATGTTCTCCCATTTAGTTTCGGGAACTTCGTTGACATTGAAGAATTTGTCGTAGCCTCTCACTGCAATTTCGTGACCGTTCTTTCTTGTCCTGGTGGTGAATAACCCGCGTGCGTACACTGGTAAGTCCCTCCTTTTGTAATCCCACTCTTGAAACCTCCACGAATCGACTGTGATGTTGTTTGGTGAGTCCTTAACCGGGAATGGCGTCCTTTTTACAGAAGTCTTGCCACGGCTTTGTTCCTTTCTGTACTGTTCCAGAGACTGCAAGAGCTTGGACATTTGGTCCCGGTCCTGCTCGACGTACGGAGCGGTGGCCATTTTGAGGATGAGTGATGGGTTTGCGGACGGAAATTTTGTGGATAATAGTCTGTTGGAGCCGTAGATATACCTGCAGCCCTTTGCGCCAGCAATCATAGAATTGCGCGTGAAATGCGTTGCTTGATTTCCGATACGGCGCGGGGTATTGGATACCGTTGCCTCTTAGGGGTAGTGGGAGCTGTGCAGGCTTTTTTGGAAGCGAAGTCAGGCTCTTCATCCGATGGGATGCCTCGTTTTATACACTTCGCTCTCAGGCGACTTGCTGGCCGCCGTTGAACAAACAGAGTAAAAGTCGGTTCGAATGAGGCATTGTAAGCCCCACCCTACCCTGCCCTCACGGTTGTGACTCAGTCAGGCAGGATGCGAGGCACAATGGGGGGCGGTTGCCTTATTAACACTGCCTCACCAATTCTGTTTGCACCAGGCCAGCTGTATGAGTCGTCGCCGAGCTTTTCATAGATACTATGCTCGTGTCGTGGCCCTGATAGAGTCGCGACGATTAAGAAGCGCGAGGTCTGCGTTTAACAGTGCCAACAGCACTAGCTATACTTACGTGCTCACCAGCCAATCAAACAACACAAATTACATATGCATCCATCACCATGATTCCATCTTTTATTCTCCCTAAACCTGTCTGCTGAATTCTTTTATACCAAGCTCTTGATGCAAACTGCCTGCGTTCTCACGCAGTATTAAAACCAGTGGTGAAAAGCCTAAACGACCTGCTAATTAGTTGGGCGCCAGCCTCTTACCCACTTTCCACCTAGTTACTCGCACTTTGGCCTGTCCATTTTTCCTCTCACAAAACCTCGCCTCTCCACCACAACAGCCGCTTGCTTAATCTCCCACCTTGGGCAAGATATCAAAATGGCAACCAATCCATTTCTGCTGGCCGCAGATAATAACCCGTCTCTGCTTCCTTTACTGCGAGAAAATCCCGGCATTGCAAAATCACAGGATGAGCATGGTTACTCTTTGGTTCATGCTGCGGCGAGCTACAACCATCTTGATCTCCTCCGGGCATTAATTACGGAATTCAGGGTTGACGTAAACCTCAAGGATGAGGATGACGAGACAGCCCTATTTGTGGTGGAAACAGTCGATGCGGCAAAGGCCTTGGTCGAGCTTGGTGTTGATGTCCAGCATAAGGGCCTCGAAGGCTTCACGGCAGCCGAGAAACTGGCTTCAGAGGGTGATTTTCCAGATGTAGCGTCATACTTGAACTCCGTGAGTCCTGGCCAATCCGCACAGCAGGCTATATCAAGTGTTGGTGCGCAGCCTGTCGGCATCCAGTCGCCGCCAGACGGAATGCAGGTCAGCTTTGGGACGATGAACGAGAACGATGTGCCTGCAGATGTTGACCTGGAGTTCCGGCGTCGGATTGAAGAATTCGCCCAGCGCGACGATTTCAATACTCCAGAGGGCCAAGCGGATCTTCGAAAGCTTGTTGAAGAAGCCATTGCGGATCAAGGTCTCCGTGAAGAGAGAAGCCCCAAGTCGAGGCGAGCTTGAACGTTTCATCGATTATGCTTGATATTCCACATCAAATATCTTGAATCTCCTGGTGGCTTCAGAACTGTAACTTCACCGGCACCTCCCAGACCACCTGTCGGCATATCAGTTGCACTTATCGCGACCCATGATTCCGCTGGGCAAGCTGCCAGTAATGTGGAAGCAAGGCTACACACCCATGACGTGCTCAGGAGCCCATCCCAACTTGTGCAGGAAATTTCCATCTGCCCTGGTGGTCCCTCTGGGTAACGGTATCGCGACAGATATGGATCGATTCTGTCATCACAGCTTATCCTCGGGCTATTCAGTCGCGCAAGGGATAGCCATTCATACAATTCCGCGGCCGTTTCCGCTTGGTGACCGGAACTTGCAGCTACTAGAAAATCGGGCATTGAGGCGGATACAACCTGAGTTGCTTCAACAGGTGCATAAGAACTGGCCATTAGGTCAACTCGGGTATGGGAAAACCGGTCAAAGACTGAATGCTTTTCGGCTTGGGTCTAGTTAGTGGATCAGCACCTTTGGAAATAAAAAGTATTAGAGCCTTACATGAATCCTCTGAAATGCATATCCAGTTGAGTGAGGTGCTCGAAATGTTCTTGCAGGCGTACACTAGTCGATCGAACCCTCGCTTCCCATGCAACATGGCCGAGTCCTGGAGGTCATACGTAACAACTGTTCAAGTTTAGTGGTAGCTCAGGTTGACAAAACCAGCATACATACGCCAACGTGATTGCGTCTCTCTGTTTCCACTGCGTTCGTCCTGTTTGCCGCATAATCCCGATCTCTCATACGTTTCCCTATCAAGGTATAACTTGAGCGTTCCTGCTCCATGTGTTAGCGTTATGTACTAATCGTGTACAGGTTTCCATACCTCTACATAGCGAGAAGACGTTGCCCGAAACTATGCTTCCCTCCGAGAGCATGGATACATTGCCTGGGAAACGTTTAGCCGTGCTGGATTTGGAAGATTAAAATGTTTTCTTATATACCAGGTTTTACATGGTCGACGTAAAAGTCTTTTTCGAATAGTTGGCAGAGCTTTGCTTCCACTTTGTAGTATTTTGGTTGAGCTGTGTCTTGAATCAACTGCATCATGGTTGAACTCCAGTTGTGGTTGCCTGATATTATGTCCACCTTTGGTTTCGTGAGTATTTCTATATCCTGTGGGATTTCTGTATGGGCTCACTCTGTTGTAGAATTCTTTACGCTGAAACTCTGTGACTGGACGTCGCTTCGCTTGAAGCTGCCCTGTTTCGATTGCTCCAGTCGTGAAGACACATTGGGTGCTTTGGTATACAGATGGTGATGCATGCGTAGCTGCCATTTTCTTGCCTCGTTAATTGACCTGGGCAATCAAGTTCGATGGTCTTGTGCGCAGCTTGTTTGAGGTGAAAACGATTACGTCCCTTTTGCAGATACAACTAGTTTGTAATGGCAACCGTCGCTTTTTGGCAATTGTGCCCAGTAAAAAAATCTTGGTCAGTCCCACTTACCCTGCACTGTTGTGACAGCTTTATCATCCAACCTCTTTGAGGTTTTGTGCCCTCTTTTGCCCTTTAATCGGCTTCCTGTGTGCTTTTTTACTGCAGGAGTGCAGGCCTGGTGTAGTAATTTCTCTATCTGGCCCTGTAATTAGCAATGATGGATTTCATAATCAAGTTCGCGCAGGCCCACGAAACTTTCCGCATCCCGGAAATCGAGGCACTGGCTGTGATTGAGAATATCCCACTCAAAGTCATACGATATGACGAGGCAGTTAGTCAAACCCCAAAAGACAGGTAATGTGATTCTAACCACAAACAGTCACCACTATGTATTGTGCAATTGCCATCAGTGAACGCCGCAAAGAAGCTCATCCGTCGCTCCATTATGGCTCAATCGATCCACGAGCTGTGGGGATCAGGCAAAACACTGGAGGAGCTCATTGAATCAGTGAAAGAGCAGAGCAGTCCAGAGTGGCCAGCCTACAAGAACTCTTCGTTCAAATTTGTGTTTGATTCCTACCAAGGATCCCGGTCAAAGGCAAGCCAGCTAAAAGTAATCAACAGCTTCAGATTTTTGCCATTCGAGGGCCAAATCATTATGAAAAACCCAGATGAAATCTTCACCATACTGGAACTCTGGCCATTCGACAGTGTTCCCATGGGTATTGAAAACCCCGACTACTACCACCTGGGTCGCTTGATAGCAAACTCGGCTCGAGATGTCGTCCTCAAGTTTGACCTGAAGAAGAGACACTACATATCAACGACAAGCATGGACTCTGAACTTGCCCTAATTACCGCAAACATTGCACTGGCAGCACCAGGAAAGATATTCTATGACCCATTCGTCGGAACTGGGTCGTTTCCCATTGCATGTGCCCATTTTGGTGCAATGAGCTGGGGTAGCGATATTGATGGTCGAAGTATCCGCGGCGAGGGCAATGGCAAAAGCCTAAAAAGCAATTTTGGACAATATGATATCGAAAATCTACTGGGCGATGTGTTTTCCGCAGATGTCACCAACAGTCCGATTCGTAGGCGGAGAATATGGGACGGCATCGTCTGCGACCCCCCGTATGGTGTAAGAGAAGGGCTACGCGTTCTCGGCTTGAAAGATCCAGAAAAAACGCCGTGGCTAATTGAGAGAGGCCGCAAGCATGGAACGTAAGTCCTGCCTGGATCTCAAGACACGTGGTGATGATTCTGAAGGCTAACATTCTGCAGAGACTTTGACTTTGTGCCACCGAAGAAGCCGTACAGCTTCATGGCAATTCTTGACGACATTCTCGTTTTTGCAGTAGAGACTCTCGTTGACAACGGTAGGCTCTCGTTTTGGATGCCCACAGCCAATGAAGAAGACCAGCAAATCGCAGCCCCGACACACCCTAGCCTTGAAATTGTCGCCAATTGTGTACAGGTCTTTAACAAATGTACGCCAAGGACCATCTTCAAATCGCGAGTATACTAACGTTTTGCAGGGTCCCGAAGGTTGATTACGTACCGGCGAATCCCGGATTCAAATGTGTCAAAGGTTGCGCTGGAGGCTTACGCCTGCAAAGAAAGCATCAGTCAAGATGGAACCACTGCAGACGAGCTCAACCCGTTTCGCCGGGGGTATTTCAGAAAGTTTCAAAGTGATAGCTAAAAGCTAGATGCAAGATTTGCCATCCAAACTGGCTCCCATGATGTTCCATAAATCAAACTGTATTCCCTGTTCCGATACCCACCAGACCAGTTCCAAAGCAAAAAAACATCCATCAAATTCGTGACACGAGACTTTCAAACCGTGAATTTGAGAAACCCTATACAATGCATGCCGCGGAATTCCATAATAAAAACAAGTTCATAAACCACCTACGCTCCCACCCCGGGTGCTGCCAGCAGCAAATCGCAAAGCCGCTACTGGCGTGGCATACGTCGTTGAAAAGGTATAAGGTTCTTTTACCGAAACTCCATGGCCGCAAAGCACCCGCGATCAGGAACGTGTTTCAACTCTAGTTGTTGAAATCTGTGGCCTCTATTAGCGTTAAATTTTTGTAAAATATATTGGATATGCATACTTTTCACTCTTTGAATGGAAATAGATGCCACTGACTTCCCCCTTGACCTGGTTAAAGCAGATATAGTAAAACCCCTCAAAACTGGCTCCATGAATGGTTCGGACGCGGTGATCTGGGACAAGAAAGTGTTCTTTCCACCGCATGAAAATGTAGTCCTTCTGGGTCATGTCTGGTATAACAATTGGCCCTCTTCTGGCCTGCTTCTGGTATGGTCGAAATGCTGGGAATTTGCCCCAATGGCTGAGATCCACCTTGGAATTCGCACCCCAATCTTCATGCTGGGTAAAAAAGTTATACTTGGTGCCGATTATCTCGCCCTCGAAATATGTAGTGAGGGTGGGATGATCCTCGGTGAGACCTAGGCAGTAGTTAATATCAAGCTGGACCCAAGCGCAGTATTTATCTCGTGGGATAACTGTTCTCCCATATGTTCTCAGCCAAGAGACACTGCGCTTACCTTGAATACGCAGGTATCCGCAGAGGAACGATTCGCGCATGTCGACATATTTGATCTCGACCTGTACGTCGTACACTTGTCGTTCCGATTGTTGAGTGCCATGGAATTTGGTTCCCGCTCGGAGATACGACGACGGGCTAACCGGAATAGACTGCTGCAATTAGAACCCATTTGCCCTGTTCCCACCGCACTGGCCGGTACTTACACGTTTATTGGAATAGTCGAGGCTGATGAAGCAGGAGCTCTGCGTATCATCGTCGCAGGCGTCGGTTTCGCTGTCATCGCCTTGCTCCTGATTAGAGGCGATGTGTGTCTTGGAAAGAAGATCTGTCGCAGGTGTTGGGGCAGTACCATGCGGGCCCGCGAGCCCCCGTGGTTTAACATTGCCTAGTTCGGGTGCAGGGGAAGTTGCTCCGGTCGCACTCGATCGTGGTCTTGGTGACGCGGTAGTTGCTCTTGATGATGGTTCAGCTGAAGGGCGGTCGTCTGTAACCAAGGAGTCTTCTCGTACGAGATTCCTTGCTTGCGGGGAATCCAAGTCGATAGAGGGAGCGTCAGGAGGTGATTGGCTCCGCCTGTCCGACGAAGACTCCAGCGCCGGAGTCATCTCCTCGAGGATTGGAATCGAGCTATGAGACGAGTGTTGCAACTCGTCGGGACAGGTCCAGAAATTATGCGATGTCGGTGATGAAGGATCTGGTGGGGGATCGGAGGAAGGTGTCGGCATTGTTGCGACCCGGCGGAGTGTGGTGCTTGACTGCGTTGGCAGCAGTGCGCTGCAAATGAGAAAGATGCTATAGAAATGGAACAAGTAAAATATGCACCGTGTACACAACTGATGTGATGGGTGTTGTAGACGATGTAGAGATATCACCACGCGTGACAGACTGACTAAGTGCGGACCATCGAGTCTGCGTTGTCGAGATAGTCTCGGAATCGCATGTCCACGCTGGCTTGACTGTGACGGCTGGATCACACTGCCAAGTAAGAGAAGCGGCGCGATGACAGACAGTCGTTCGGACGATATGATGAACCGCTTGTGTCAGTGGAATCAGATGTGAAAGATGAACTTGGGAGGCGAATCCAGACTCGACCTGTGTGGAGAAGCCGACATTGGTAAAAGAGGGATTGTTGGGCAGGTTCGGGGCCGACATGGTAGAGGATTTGTATATAAATGTACCATATGGTGGAGTTGTCGCCAGGAGATACCCGCCGCTACATGGGCGAGGTTGCTAAGATCGTGGGAAGTTCAGTGCGTGTGGCGCCGCTGACGGAGCTAGTTCCTCCCAACTGAGCCTAGATTACTACTTAGTTTGTATCCCATGTTGCAGTGTCGACGCTGTAGGGGATGCCCGCGCGGTGCAGAGCATTCGGCAGTGAGTAACTGGTCCAGGATTTGCCAAATTCCCAGGCAAAGAATGCTAGAATAAGGATGGCTCGAAATTGATGTCATGCTGGGCCAGTTCACAACAGCAGCGCATGTGTTACACGGAAAGCCGCAGCAGCCACCAACTCACATGTCTTTGTGGAACGGCATGGCAATTTGGCAGATGGCTCACCATTGGCTGTTATTGAACATTTTCGAGACATGCATACAGCTTCAAGAAACCCCACAGTATGCTATCCTTCATTAGACCAGTTAGCGCTGGATAATTGTAAGTGGCCACGCACGGCATCCCAGATACAATATACAAAATACAAGATAACCGTCCAAAGTAGGAGACATTGTGGTATTCTATCGGTTTTCCTTGGTTGCTGGTGATATAGTACCATGTACCTGCTCTAATAACACGGCAAGTACGGCACAACCCTTCCCATAACTCCGTTTTTGGGTATCAATCAAATAGGCTTAATTTTGAAATGCAATGCTATGAGGCTAAACACAAGAGCCTTTAGATCCTGAACAAGATAATAGAAAACTCGAAGTCCTTCCGGGTCGGCCGACTCGGTAACATCCACCAACGATCCTATCTTGGCAGTCTTTTGGGCTGTAAGTGCTTGTTTCTCGGTGAGTATTTTTTCATGAATGACGAACCTCGAATGAGATATGGTCGTTGCCGAGCCTGATTTCCAGTTGTTGGCGGCCATCCTTGTTCTTCTGAGGCCATTTCGAGTCGTCTTCCCTATTTTTGATGGTTAGAAAGACTTGCTTCATCGCTGGTGTAGTGGTGTAAGTTTTACTTGATGATCTCGCTCGACTTAATGATGCGTTTAATTTCGTCCACTATCGTAGCGCTCACGCACACTAAAACGGCCTGTCAGTACCTTCTTGTATAAAGCGTGTCTCTGTGGATTCTGGATGGAGGTCGTTGCATACTCTCTTTGCGAATCAGACTGTCATTTCGATAATTCGAGTTATTGGCATATCGCGCAACCGCACTGCGACCGTCTCCGACAACCCTGAAATCGAATTCTATTTCAACCGAGTTAGCCCTTGCCATCCACAGGCACAATCGTGCACAACGAGTAGAGGTGGCACTAACCAAGAAATTCGTGCCCAAAACGACCTGAATGACCAGAGCTGTTGCGGCAATTAATACACATAAAGTAGCCAAGAGTATATAGCTGAGTCAACATACTAGTAACGAAGATAAAACGGCTCATTTGACGAACTCATGGCGGCGATTTTGTTTCTCACAGCGATTTGACACAAAGCTGCAATAGCGCCTCAAGAGCTTTGCATAGCTTAACCATGGGGCGCGGCTGCTCATGGTGGGGTCAAGGTGGGTGGCAGAATCACGTGCATCCACACTCCACGTCCCCCCCTCGCTTATTGCATAGTGCCACCTGTCCAGCGATGTGCTGCTGGTAAGGAGCAGCCAGATCATCACGAAGCGGAAGGTGCCAATTTCGGAGCCTGCCCTTACGACTGTCGGCGACTCTGGCGGCTTTCAGCACTGGCATTGTTATTCAGGACTTGCTTCTCATGGACCAGATTATCAATTGAAAACAACCTTCTTTTAAACATCACAGACGAACCCGCCCTGAACACCCCTGACCGACCAATTCAATTACACATTCAGGACGACTGGCACGGAAGCAATCATGTCGGGATTTCTGGAAAACACGTACAGTCTGGTCCACCAGGACAATGCGGCCGATGTGCCAACTGTCTCTGATCTTCGAAACCAGCTGGAGAAGGGCACAGACGAGAGCAAGGTCGACACAATGAAGCGCATCCTTACCATTATGCTCAACGGCGACTCGATGCCGACCCTTCTCATGCATATTATCAGATTTGTCATGCCATCCAAGTATAAGCCTTTGAAGAAACTTCTCTACTTTTACTACGAAATCTGCCCCAAGCTTGATAGCTCTGGCAAGCTCAAGCAGGAGATGATTCTTGTCTGGTATGCTAGCCAAAAGCTTGTTGCGCTCGCCGCATCAAGGTCACTAACCGAATTACTATAGTAATGGCATCCGTAATGATCTGCAGCACCCCAACGAGTACATTCGTGGCAATACTCTGCGATTTCTTTGCAAGTTGCGCGAGCCTGAGCTAATCGAGCCGCTACTGTCATCCGCACGATCGTGCCTCGAGCACCGACACGCATACGTTCGCAAAAATGCTGTTTTTGCCGTTTCATCGATATACATGCACTCGCCGTCTCTCATCCCTGATGCGGCTGATCTGCTCTCTACCTTCCTTAGCGGCGAAACGGACGCGACATGCAAGCGCAATGCCTTTGCTGCGCTCTCCAGCATCGACCACGATGCTGCACTGGTGTACCTCAGCTCTGTTTTTGACGGAATTCCCAATGCCGATGACCTTTTACAACTGGTCGAGCTAGAATTTATTCGCAAGGATGCTGTCCAGAACTCACAGAACAAGGTAGGGAGAATATGCGAACAAGCCCCTCCCGCGAAAGCAGGGACTAACTCGGATACAGGCTCGCTACCTCCGACTCATCTTTGACCTGCTCGAAGCCACTGCGTCCACTGTGGTGTATGAAGCGGCGTCCTCTTTGACTGCACTTACGAACAACCCCGTCGCTGTCAAGGCTGCTGCCAGCAAATTTATCGAGCTTAGCATCAAGGAAGCAGATAACAATGTCAAACTAATTGTGCTCGACCGTGTTGACCAGCTTCGCAAAAAGAACGAAGGAATTCTGGATGATCTCGTCATGGAAATCTTGCGGGTGCTCTCCAGCACCGATATCGATGTGCGCAAGAAGGCACTTGAAATTGCGCTCGAGATGGTCTCTAGCAAAAATGTTGAAGAGGTAGTCCTGCTGCTCAAGAAGGAACTGTCCAAGACCGTCGACCAGGAATATGAAAAGAACACCGAATACCGATCTCTCCTCATCCATTCCATCCACCAATGCGCCATCAAGTTTTCGGAAGTCGCGTCCAGCGTCGTCGAGCTCCTCATGGATTTCATTACCGATTTCAATAATGCGTCTGCTGTCGATGTTATCAACTTTGTCAAGGAAGTTGTTGAAAAGTTTCCTGCTTTGCGAACTGTCATTGTGGAGAGGCTTGTTTCTACGCTGAGCGAAGTTCGCGCCGGCAAAGTCTACAGAGGCATCTTGTGGATCATTGGCGAGTACTCGCTGGAAGAAAAGGATATCCGCGATGCATGGCGACGCATCCGCGCTAGCCTGGGTGAGATTCCCATCTTGGCCTCAGAGCAGCGCTTGTTGGAAGAGCAGGATGGTGACGACAAGGACGAGCAGCTGAATGGCGATTCCAAGCCTGCGGCACCCACTGGATCCCGTAAAGTTCTCGCTGACGGAACTTATGCCACTGAGACTGCCCTCACAAGCCAGTCCTCTGCTGCGGCTAAGCTAGAAGCCGTCAAGGCTGCGCAAAAGCCGCCACTGCGTCAACTTATTTTGGATGGTGACTACTACCTTGCCACTGTCCTGTCCTCCACCCTTGTCAAGCTTGTCATGAGACACTCGGAGACTTCTTCTGAAAAGTCTCGCACAAATGCCCTTCGTGCCGAAGCCATGCTCATCATGATTTCCATCCTCCGAGTTGGCCAGTCTCAGTTTGTCAAGGCCCCCATAGACGAGGACTCTGTTGATCGTATCATGTCTTGCGTGAGGTCGCTGGCTGAATTCTCCGAAAAGAAGGAGCTCGAGTCTGTCTGGCTCGACGACACCAAGAAAGCATTCAAGGCCATGGTCCAGGTCGAAGAAAAGAAGCGAGCGGCAAAGGAGGCACACGAAAAGGCCAAGTCTGCGGTCCAGGTTGACGACGTGATTCAGATTCGACAGTTGGCCAAGAAGAACGCATCGGACGGTTTGGATGAGATTGAGGCTGACTTGGAGCGGGCCACTGGTGGTGAGGCCACGGCAGAAGACCTGTCATCAAAGCTTAGCCGTGTTGTCCAGCTCACTGGCTTCTCCGACCCAGTCTATGCGGAAGCATATGTCAAAGTGCACCAGTTTGACATTGTTCTTGATGTTCTCTTGGTGAACCAAACTACAGAGACACTACAAAATTTATCTGTCGAGTTTGCCACGCTTGGCGACTTGAAGGTTGTTGAGCGACCGACTACGCAAAACCTGGGTCCGCACGACTTTCACAATGTCCAATGCACCATCAAGGTATCATCCACCGATACTGGTGTCATCTTTGGCAATGTGGTCTACGATGGCGCCCACTCCACCGACACCAACGTGGTCATTCTAAATGACCTCCATGTTGATATTATGGACTACATTCAACCTGCCACATGTACCGAGACGCAGTTTCGCACAATGTGGACAGAGTTTGAGTGGGAAAACAAGGTCAACATCAACTCCAAAGCAAAGACGCTGCGCGACTTCTTGGACCAACTGATGGCCTGCACTAACATGAACTGTCTTACCCCCGAAGCAAGCCTCAAGGGTGACTGTCAGTTTTTGAGTGCAAACCTGTATGCCCGCAGCGTGTTTGGTATGTTTCTTCTTCCCCTTCAATTCAATGTGTCTAGGTTTTTCATGCTGACCCATCAATAGGAGAGGACGCTTTAGCCAATCTTAGCATCGAAAAGGAGGGGGACGACGGCCCAATTACTGGATTTGTACGCATAAGAAGCAGATCTCAAGGTCTGGCACTCAGCCTTGGCTCTCTGAAGGGTCTCAACAAGATTGGCTCCTCTTAAAACTTAGAAAACATAATTAAATATGAAGCGCTGATTTAGACTTGGGCACTTGGAGAAGAAATATCCAGCATCACATACGGATTACGAGCAGACAGCAGAACGGGAATGAATGATAATAAAAAAGTTGATTTTGTTCATTAAAAGACTATGATAAGGTGAAGGGGGATAAATTTGGCAGACTAGAGTAAAAAGCCGACTAAATGACAAAGATAATTATTTCAGCATATATCCAAGTGTCTGGAAAGGGTGCTAATGGGCTGTTAACTTGGTGCCGGAAAAAGAAACAATCAAACTGTTGAGGATATATGTGCTAGGGTATATGCAGAAAGAACCAAAAGAAGAGAGGAAGCGGAACATGATATAAACAGATTGTACACTCCAGTACGTTCGTCAGATGGATGGCGCTACAGAACGGACTGAAGCCGACCCGAGCGAGAGTGTGATAAGCGGAGGCAGATTAGCGACTAAAAATCAGAGCATTCACGACATGGCCGTCTTGCCAGCCCTGTGACTCGAGAGTTGAGTTCTCTTTGAGCATCTTGCCCATGTAAGCAAGCCGAATCTTTCTCGAAGAGGGGAGCTGTAGAGATGAGTGTCAGCGAGCAATGCCCATTTGGTGCATCTAATCGCTTTGATTAGTCCATACCTTGGTCTCTGCAGCCATCTTCTTGATAATGGCTCTCACAAGATCCGTCCTTGATACAGACACAGTTATATCCTGTCCCGTCTCACTGAGGCGAGCCCGTACTTGAATCATTTCGCGGGCATCAGCTACATCCTTGCCTTTCTCTTCTTTGCCCATTTCCCCGTCGTCGCCATCGCCCTGGGTATCGTCGTTGCTTCCATCGTCGCCACAGGCCGCCTCATCTTTGCCATGATCAGACTCAACAAGGTTTTGTGGATCAGAAACAGCCCATTCTGGCAGCGAGTAGTAGTTGCCGAAAGAGTCATAGACTCCGTTCACCAAGTTCCCGGTTGGAAGCGATATCTCGACCGCTTTGAGCATGGTCTGCGCCGTCTGAAGCGCTGTCTGGCCATCGTCGCCCGTCTCCTGCGTAGGTGGTTCCCATAGAACTTGGAGAACAGAGTGAAGCGTTTGCCAAATCTCTGGTCGGGCGGTAACTCGAGTGTCAAAAAATTCTGCTCGTTCTGTATCGAGTTCTTCTCTCGTCCATTGGCGATCGACCGATGCCCAGACATGGCGTCGCAAAGGCTTGTTTATGTGTTCATCGAGAGGGCCTCTGTCCTGGCGACGTCGGCGGCGGGGATGGACCTGACTCTCGGCGTTTGGTGACGACGTGATGCTTTCCCCAAGCGTTAAAGGTGGAGGATTAATATGCCTTGCTGATGCGTTTGGAGCTCCGCCTGGGTAAGGGGAATTCGGGCCGGCCGATCGGGATAGACAGCAACCCTAACGGTATGACACGTTAGGGTAATTAATTATAAAAGTGAAATGGCAAGCATACCATGGTTGCGATACAAAGCTTGCCGCTAGCGTCCTTGACGCAGGCAAAGTGGGAAGAGGTACCGTGGTAAGAAGCAACAGTATAGTCTAAGCCATGTCAGTTTTCGTAGCTGGCCAAGGCTATTGCTTGCTTTCTCGTTTGGATGGTAATGGAGGAAATGACCAAAGCTCGAAGACCGAAATGAAATGTAGGAAGTCGGGGGTAGTTGATGGATGTAGAGCCACGACAGCGACAGCGGGGCTGCTAACAGGTATAGCATGTGGGAGCTACTGGTGCATTGATTTCCAGCGGGTCGTCCTTGAGTCGATCCGCAAAGTACCTAGCTTTTGCTTGAGCGCTCAATGACCGATCTAGGATGCAAGATTCTGGGCTGGCGTGGATGACGGTTTACCAGGTTCGAAAATATGACCAAACAACAAGCAGACTTTGCGTGGAGGACGAGGACCAGTAGAGCTGTTCCTGGTTACACGGTGTCGATATTTTAGCCAGAGAAACGCTGAACAACAAAGTTGACCTGCGCCCAAGATGTCCGTCCCAACGGCACATGGGCGGCTGACGAGTCTCCAACCACTGGACAAATGTGGCTGCCGCATGTGCAAGCCAATGCGAATTGTTTGGTGGGGATGGCTATTCTGCCAGCAAGAGCGGATTACACACAAAAGATAGCAAGATGGTGAAAAAACGAAAGAGCCACACCGAGGGGTGATTACCGTCAGAGCTGTCTAGTACATTGCCTTAGCAGGACGTAGATATGCCACTGGAAAGCCGAGTATGGCGATATTGGAAGCTCTTTCCTTGGAGGTTGAACCGCCTCACGCTCAGTGGCTCCTAGCTATGGTTTCTCTCGTCAATCCCAAAGACCACAGGGAAGAAGTGAACTGGAAGGCATAGATGAGTAGGTCTGTTGTTATGGAATCCATTTAAATGCTGGTAACATCTGTTTGCAATGGTCCCCCTGGATCCCAATTGCCCGCTACGAACTAACTAAGTAGCTATCAAGTTAATCCTCGCCGCACCCACTGTGCGGAGCTGGAGGTGAGTAGTGACGAAAGGTACCGTCACAAGTACCGAGTACCTATGCCAGGCCATCCGGCGGTGGCCTTTTCGTTCACACGATTGCATTGCAATGCAAAACAACAACACAAACTTCCTTACACACGACATCCACCTTTTCTAAGCTACAAAACACTTCCTTTCACTTTGGCAATTAGAATTGATTTCCAGGTTCAACTGTACCTTGGAATGATGGAGGAGGCCACAAGGGCTCACTTTTTTAACCATGGCAAAGTACGTACTCCAGCAAACAAGCATTTCCACGAGGCTGTGGCTAGAATTCGGAATTCACCAGGTAACAGAACAAATGAGTCTAACCTGAAGAAAACAGAGCCCTGCTTCTGCAAGCGAAAGCTGTCATTGGTGCCAGCTACGGTCTTTGCCAAACCAAAGCACAATTCCCGTTACTGTCTTCAACGACGTAGACGATCAAGTGCTCCCAGAAGGGTTTCGGTTTATCAATACAATGGCGCTGGGAGAAGGAGTTGAGCCAGCAGAGGATAGTTTCCGAAGTGGTTGCTCATGCTCTGACGATGGAGATTGCCAATACACAGGCTGTCTATGCCTTGCAGATCTGGAAGACGAGGACGAGGACGATGTTGAAATGAACGGCTACACAGGTCCAGTCAAGAAAGCGTATGCCTATCATTCACACGGTATCAAGGCCGGACTGCTGCGATCAAGGCTACAAAGCTCGACTGCGCCATTGTATGAATGCCACAAAGGCTGCGCTTGTTCAAGTGGGTGCCCAAACAGAGTCGTTGAACGTGGGCGTACTATCCCTCTTCAAATTTTCAGAACAAAAACCCGCGGGTGGGGTAAGTCGTTGGTTTTGGCAACCTCTGCATCAAAGAACTGAAGCTAACGTACCTGGATCTGCTCTTTGTAGGGGTACGCTCGCAAGCACTAATCAAACGTGGCCAGTTTGTGGATCGATATCTGGGCGAAATCATAACTGCGGAGGAAGCCGAACGTCGTCGTGCCAACTCTGTTGTTTCACAAAGAAAGGACGTGTATCTTTTTGCCCTTGACAAATTTACAGACCCTGATTCTCTGGATCCACGCTTAAACGGATACCCACTGGAAGTTGACGGCGAGTTCATGTCCGGGCCAACCCGATTCATAAACCACTCGTGCGACCCAAATCTTCGCATCTTCGCCCGCGTAGGAGATCACGCAGACAAGCATATCCATGATCTAGCTCTCTTCGCCATCAAAGACATTCAACGTGGAGAGGAACTGACATTTGACTATGTTGACGGTGTTACTGAGGAGCAGGATGAAATCGACGGCAACATCGAAGGTATGACGGAATGCCTCTGTGGCAGTTCTAATTGCAGAAAATTTCTTTGGTGACGGAAATTGGGGTGATGCGACGAAGAGGCGATGAGTTGTCACTTCAAGACGCGCTCCAAGAGACGATTTGTTAGTTTATGATGAGATGAGACAACTCAAAGGAGACAGTGTTCTAGACTAAAGAAAACAAGTCTCGAGATCAAAGGAGAAAGCCTTGTGCGGGTAGTCTTTGTCCGCCAGCTAGTGAGGAGTCAGTAATGTTTTAAAATGAAGGCAGTGTCCGTGGTGCAGTCTCACAAGGCAAGTTGTCCAAATGAGATAATCTCTTGGCATCAACAAGCACGTGGAATAAACCCAGATGTCAAAACATACAAACGTTCCCTCCAGCGCGATGAGCTCGCACCTTACTCGACAGAAGCAGTATGCGTCGTCGGATGTACAGAATTCCGAACTGAGAATATGGTATAGTGACAACTGCCGCTGGGCAGTTATCCTCGAGGACTACGAGTTTACCGATAGTATGACCTTTGTTCCAAACATCTATCGGGAATTCACATCTACTTCAGTCGAAGCCCTCGCTGCGTCTTGCGATGGAGCCACCGATATTGACGTGACAGGGGCTGTCCAAACATTCTTCGAATCGCCCGTTGTGCGAGCCGCCTTTGGAGCATTCAGGGCACAATGCAGCTCAGCTGAGATTTTGGAGAGTGAAATAGTCGGTACCTTGGCAATCTCAGCCACGGGTTATGACCTGTTCAAAGCTAGAGGTGCCTTCCCGCTAGCAAGCTGGCCGACGGCGGAGAGAGACATAGGCCATAGACATGCAAGCCTAAGGAAATTGGTCAATGAGTATATGCTGCGAGTTGAATCTTGGAGGCTCCAAGGTCTTTCCCATGGCAGGCCATGGGGGTTTGGTACGTCAGATTCTATGTTGACGTTTCTCAAGTCAACCCTGGTCCAGCTTTGGCACATGGACCAACAAGGCTGTTTCAATTCTCGCAAAGTACAGACCAACTCCAAAGACTGGAATGTACTCTGGGATGACTGGTTTGAAAAATGCAACAAAGCTGATGCTGCAAATTCTATTGCAAAGTCCGAGACAGCTTAGCAAGCTGAAACGGGGAAGGTGGAAGACGCAGAGGTCTACATTGGAGCCGGACGTTGTTTGGCTGGTTGGATGGAGAGAGCCTGAGCTTGGGGAATAATCAGCCGTGTAGAATGATGCAAGTCAAGCGAGGGGGCTGCTGTGATGGTACATCGCACTCACACAAAGCTACGATCCTAATAGTAGCTACCTCAGAATATACTTATATTTTCACATCACAAGTGCCTATAATTCCTCTTGGCGATTTAAGCAATACTAGTTTGAAGAAGAACGAGCAAGTAGATTGTCCATGACTATGAAATCGTAAAAACCAGCCCATTCGAGCGGATAGGAGGCATTTTAGTCGTTAGCACTCAAAACCACCATGTGTAGTTTCGATACCAGTTTTTCTGTTTGCTTCACTGCGAGCCCGTGAGCTTCCGATGCACCCACCAAACGCCGGGTCCAGCCGAGGTGCCCAGCCAAGTCACCCCCACAATGCATAAAAAGCTGGCAACTGTTGCTTTATTTGGGCTTTTCACATGGACCTGGGGCTCCACACGCTAGTATAACAAACGCTGGGGGTAAGGTAGTAGGCTGATCATGGCATTCTCGTGTCCCAGACCAGCCATCGGAAAATGAAAGAGGGGAGGGAGCCGTCGCACCGGGTGTGCATGGTGGGCGGGCCGCTCTGTTGTAGTGAGAGGTCCTTGTTTTATTTTGCCGTCTCGTTTTTTTCCCCTTTCATAGATGTGTCGCTGGGTTTCCATTTTTAAACCTTGCAAATACCGCCCATGTAACCGTTTTTCATCGTCGTTTGAGACAGGTGGCTGTGACAGCTCCATCCTGTGCCACATACCCCGGATTTCTTAAGCTGAGCCGCCCACCAGACTATCCAAAAACTCTCTTTAAACCTCAAGGAGCATTCATTGGGTTGTGCACGTAAACGCACAGCTACCTCCAAGTAACACGGCGAGCATCACGCGAGGATCTGCACTGCACACATTTTTGCATCTCTATCCAAGCGACCAATGTCCGCTACTCTTCCTCCGTTTTCCACGTCTGCGAGGGTCCATCCCAGTGTTCTATTACACTTATCCAACACACCTCGGCGCTCTCCGATGAGATGGTACGTCTCCAAACAACAAAGTCCACCAGGAGAGGAAGCAAAGGAGAAGCCACACCTGCGAGGCGCCATAATAGGCAAGCAAGCGCTTTCATGCAGGTGCTAGCAAAGCATGTGGTGCTCTCCAGGTTGCCAAGAGTGACTTTGCGTGCTAACTGTAATGTTTCGCCTAGGGTACCGACCATCGTCGGCCTCTCCATTGTAGGTTACGGCGCAAAAAGATACATAGATGGCGCCCGCGAGAAGCGCGAGCAAGTCCTTGAAGCTCAGTATCGGGAAGAAGCCGAGAGAAGGCGGCGCAACGATATGCTCCTGGACGTGTATGGCGATCGTGAAAGCCTGGAAGGGTTGGAAAAGGCCATCAAGTTCTACGAAAGTGGGAAGAAGTAGGAGTCTGACCCAACCATACGGAGTTGTGTAAACCGACGGACAAGGTGGTTGGCCATCTGGCCGGAAAGTGTGCAAGTCAATCATGGGGTTGCGATATGGAGTCTGGCGTACATGGCGTTTGATACCGACTCTCGATTTGAGAGCAAGAAAATTGGAGGTGGAGGAGCATGCTTCGTCTCGGAATATCTCATGGCTCATTTATTTTCTGTTGCTCTCAGTTGTATATTGCGTGCAATCCCACTCGCGGCCCATTGTTCATTCAATGTTCTAAGCTAGCAAAGAGTGTCTCTGTCGCCTCGCCTTTGCTCCCATGCATCCAGAGACAGGATTCTCATCGCGAGCTGCATGTGCCCCAAAGCTAATATAACTTCCACGCCGAGAATTCCAATAAATCCCGCCCAGGACCCAAAAAACGGACACCGGTATATCTCTTGTTCGCTAGGCGATTGCCACGTCAATCACATACCCAGTTCCTAATTGCTAATTAACTTGTTCACGCTCAGAGCTCAAGGTGGCTTGAGCTCCTTTCGTCGTATCTTGCTTCGCTGCTCCATCATAAGGGCGAGCTTGCCAGCGAAGTAACTCGACACCTGCAGGACGAAGGCTGGCCGATTTCCCAGCTCCTCTGCCGAAGATTGCCACGTCCGAAAATAGACACCTTCGCAAAAATATTGAATCATGAGGTCACCAAGCTCTCTTTGGGTTAGGTGATTCAGCTCAAGAGCCTCGAAAGCATCTGCAAAATCCTTCATACACCACAACTGTTGCGCTTCATCCAGAGGAGCACGAAACATGGCGCGGTGACGGTCACCAATCAAAGAGTTTATGCAACGAAGCATATATGCTGCAATGGTTGGGCATATGAACCGATCACACAGCTTGTAGACTTCAACGTAATCCCGTAGTGGCGTTCTCTGAACTTGTGCTTCCGGATTTGCGGCAGGCGCTGGCGTCGCATGCGGCACAATAGAAGAATAGCTGTACGCTACTCCGAGGAATAGGGCAAAATACTTCGGATCGATGTTATCAAACGCAATCTCACCCCCCGATTCTTTGTAGCATGGCTTGGCTGTTGCCTGAAAGTACTCAGAGTGCTGGCTCAGAACCGTCCCATGGACGCTAAAGATGTCATCTTTGACTTTGATCGATACGGACTCTTCACCTGTACTGTAGGTTTGAATTAGCGAGAACATCCCGCAGCCGGCAGGTACCAATGCAGCAAACGTACCGTAACGGCCACGCCGTGCGAAAATCGGATCGTAGAACCGATGGCGTTTTATCACTTGAATTTGAAGTCTTTGCTTTCTTTTTGGGAGGGGGCATTGCGCTGGTAATGTGTTGCAAGGCTGAAAGTTGAGCACTGTGCGGTGTCGGATGCAGTTTGTGTTGAAGAATAACAAGCTTGGCAGCTGGCAGCCGCAGCCCAGAATGATCAGCTGCGTGGCTGCCTGCCTCACAAATCTATTCAAACGAGGACGCTGATGTGATAATCACCCCAAGAGGCGGAGGCAACTGTCATCGCTCTGCCGTTTTCTGCCATTTTCCGCATGGCAAACGCGACGGCCCTGCCCACATTGGATTCGAATTGGATATCTTGCTATAAAAACGACTACCGAGCCTTGATTTTTCGAATCACTACTCTAGCGCCATCCAACTCCCACCCGACACCATCTTTTTGTTTCAAGTCGTCCCAGCCCGAGCTGGTGGCCAATTCAAGATAAGTCAAGTCAACCCCGAGATATGCACGCCCAAAGCATTTGAGGGTATGCAATCGAAACTCTGGTTCTACCCATTCCATAATGCGTGCACGATGCCCATCGACGGCTTTCCGCACTCGGTGGAACCGAATAAAGTTGTCGTGCGCAAGGGCTGACAGAGCATCATTGATTTTTCGGTCTCTCAAGTTGTACTGGCGACGCAAGGCATAAGCTTCTGACAGCGCTCTCCGCCGACATGCCGTGTCCAAGACCAGATAGGCCACGACTTCTTGGAACTCAATTGGGGTTAGATTATGCTCAGGATGGATATTTCGGATTAAATGCAAAATGGCAGCATGGTATGATTCTGGCTGCTTCACAAGAACTGCCAAGCGGATGCAGAACAAATAGGCTTGAATAGCAAAATTGTCTGTACGCTTGGAGGCGACAATGCTCTCGCGTAGTTTCCGGAGTGCCGACATGATGATAGACAGCGTTTTTGTATTCCCTGGAGTCTGAAGAGACTCGACGCTGGTAGTGTCTGGGATTACTATGCTGCAAGTGCCGTCTTCCCTTCTCTTGCTTGGTTCCAGATCGAGAGAGGAAAAGCGCCTGAGCAGTTCGTCACGCTCGCCCACATCGGAGCAAAAACCCAAGTACCGCTCAGCAATTAGTCTGTAGTAGTTTTCCTGTGCTTTTAATGGCTTCAATCTATCGTCCGATGCGCATTAGAATCATTGATCGGACCAGCGGGATGGTTGTGTAGCTACCGTGTCTCGCCCTTCGACGGCAGCCCCATCTCTTCCAACGGATCCATTTGCACAGATTTCAACCTGCTCCATTGCTTCGCCGACGCCTTGGGTTCTTTATTTCTCCAAGACGACATGATTATGGTTATTGCCAGTGGTTGCCAGTGTGCGATTTTATTGGACGGTGGCTGAGTGTTGTTCAGGCTGGATAGAGTCGGCAGGGCCAGTGGTGGGGTAGCAGCAAGGGCTGTTTCCCTTTTTCACTACAATAAAAATGTGCTTGACAAAGTCGGGCAGTGCATGCCTCACGTAGCTCGACTGGCCGTTCTTTTCAAGTCGGTCTTGAATATTCTAATTCCATAAATAATTTTGGGACAAAAAATGAATTATATAATCTGTTTAAATACCACCGGCCTTAGAAGCGCGAAACCGAGCAGGAAAGACAGGGCAACAAGTCTGGCCCTTCGGCGATTCACCCAGGTACAACACAATTCGTTTATCAATGGTAGACTTGACAGTATTAGAATTTGTCGACATGGCCACTGTATAACTGCTATTGAAAATCTTCAATTAATTAGACTTGCCGATCCGCACCGTCTCGCAAAGACGAATGCGCGCTTGGTGGGCTGTCTTATCAGTCCAACATACCGTGCACTAAATAGTGGCCGATGGGCGGCGGGGTCGCCCATCAGAGAGAGAGTTGCTGTCACAGCTCAAGCTTGGCAATAGTAGTCATGCTAAAAGTAGGCATAGGTAAAAAGGCTCCACGACTGTGATGTCCCTCTTTTCTATTTAGAGGCTCGTCTCAAATAAGTGGTACTGTTCTTTCGGGCCGTCTTAAAGTTTATTCGCGCTTGGCTTTGGCTCAACGCAAATATGCTTGCGGCAGTTTGGCCGTCTAGTGACTATAATCTTAGACTCAGGTGTTATCATCGATTTACTGCAATTTGCTACGTCTCGTAAGAACTGCAAGGTTTCCCCCGCATTTGAAGCTGTCTTGTCGTGATGATTTCATTCGCTGTCTCATTTGCGCATTCAGCATTGGCACCGTCCGGAATTAGCTAAACTTTTCGTGTGATGTTCCGCATGTTTCCGTTGAGCCTCCGATGCATCGGCTACTGTAGAGAGCCAGTGCCCGTGATCAAGTTAATCTCAATTCATTTACCTCTTCCGGGCGCAGCGGAGTCTACTTTGACTCCTTCTTCATCTACAACAATACCCCCTTCTCCTTTCACAAGTCTACCTTCATAGCAGGTCTGCCTTGGATCATTACCGTAAGTCAGGTTTTAATATGCTGCTGACTTTTTGTCGCACCCCACTTGGCTTGAACAACACCAGAGGAGCAGAACGCAGCACCGAAACCCGCCGTCCACACTCCAGCGAGCAGCGCAGTAGCTCGCCGCATTGGTTTACTCGACATCGTCGACGGCAAGCCACTGCTGTAACCCATTGAGCGAGATACCGATTCAAATAATGTCAAATTTTCAGCCCTGAAAAATTTTGCGGACTGCTTCCATGGGGCAATGCTGAAAAACGCTCAGGTCTCCCTGCCAGTTGCGTCAGATACCCCGCCAACCCGCCCCTGTAGAACCTGAGCACCATGTTGGTATCGATAAGCGTGGTACAAAAACCCCGCGTCATGGGTGCTGCGAACCGTCTAACTGGCTGTTCTACTTTTCTTATCGCAATTGAATTCTTGAAAAAGCACTTTTCGTGTCTAACTATTCTCCTTTAGTCCAGATTCTCTTTAAATACTAGCTTCTCAGTCTCAACCCTGACAGAACACCTGTTCAACCTTCTTCAACGACCACTACAAAACAGCAATCATGGGTTGCACTGATGTCCTGACCCGCAAGACCGGCGTTATCGTTGGCGATGACGTTCTCCGTCTCTTCGAGTACGCTCGTGAGAAACAGTTTGCCATTCCTGCTATTGTAAGTTATCATTGATCCATCTTCGCTGCCGTGTGCCTCGCTGACTAGCCGTCAACTAGAACGTGACCTCTTCCTCCACCGTCGTCGCTTCTCTCGAGGCCGCTCGCGATGCCAAGTCTCCCATCATCCTTCAGATGTCACAGGGTGGCGCCGCTTACTTCGCTGGCAAGGTACGAAATGGATAGAATTTCTGCGTGCTTCCGATTCCATGATGCTAATGTCATTGCCGCCATCTAGGGTGTTGCCAATGGCGACCAGGCTGCCTCAATCGCTGGCGCCGTCGCCGGTGCACACTACATTCGCTCCATTGCTCCCACCTACGGTATCCCTGTCGTCCTGCACACTGACCACTGCGCCAAGAAGCTCCTCCCCTGGCTCGATGGCATGCTCGATGCCGACGAAGCTCACTTCAAAGCCACCGGTGAGCCCCTCTTCAGCTCCCACATGATTGATCTGTCTGAGGAGTCTGTGGAGTGGAACATTGAGACCACTGCCGCCTACCTCAAGCGTGCTGCTCCCATGAAGCAGTGGCTCGAGATGGAGATTGGCATCACCGGTGGTGAGGAGGATGGTGTCAACAACGAGGATGTTGACAACAACTCTCTCTACACCCAGCCCGAGGATATCCTCAACATTTACAACACCCTCTCCCCCATCTCTCCCTACTTCTCCATTGCTGCCGGCTTCGGAAATGTCCACGGTGTCTACAAGCCCGGCAACGTCAAGCTGCACCCCGAGCTCCTTGGCAAGCACCAGGCCCACGTCAAGTCTGCCATTGGTGGGGCCAACGACAAGCCAGTCTTTTTCGTTTTCCACGGCGGTTCGGGCTCCAGCAAGCAGGAGTACTTGGATGCCATTAGCCACGGTGTCGTCAAGGTCAACATGGACACTGACATGCAGTTCGCCTACATGGCCGGTATCCGTGACTACATGCTGAACAAGAAGGACTACCTCCTCACCGCTGTTGGTAATCCTGACGGCGAAGACAAGCCCAACAAGAAGTACTTTGATGTAAGTTTTGACAAGAATAGATTTTTTTGGCGCCGTTTAATTATCAACGAATCTAACTTTGCATTAAAAGCCCCGTGTCTGGGTTCGTGAGGGTGAAAAGACCATGTCCAAGCGTGTTGCTGTCGCTCTTGCCGATTTCAACAACGCTAACCAGCTGTAAGCTGGCTCTGAACTGGTAGCGGCCAGCGAATACATGGTACACGATTGTGTGTTAGATGATACACATGTTAAAAAGCCCTTTAGTCGGCATAGGTTGAGGAGTCTAGGGAGGTTGCATTTTGTTGTAGGCTGAAACGCCTTTACAACGTAGCACTCGATAGTTGAAGAAAAAAAGCAGTTCCTATCAAAAACAGATCCCGTAAAATGGAGGCAATGGGCGAATGGGAAATGAATAAAGCCTTTAAAAATTATTTATATAGTAATACAATCTAGCTAACATCGCGGGTAACCAGACCAGCTCCAGTCATTTACTTGCAAATGTATTGCACCAATAGGGAATAGTCTACCTCACGAGCTGGGTGCATGCTATTGACCCAAAGCCTCTTGTTCAATCGTGGCGATTTGCTCTGGAGAAAGAGCCTCGGATTCAGCAGCCTCAGCCTTTTTCGCGTCGAATCGCCATAGTCCGCCGGTCTTGTCGCGTTCTCCATCAAGAGCAACACCGCCGGCGGCACCAAGCTCTTGCAAAACAGCGTCAGTGTCATCACCACTAACAGCTGTAAAGTAACGGCGCTTCCATGCTGTTTCGTCCGATGTCTCCTTGTGGCGCAGCGCGCGCTGGGCATTCTCAATCTTGCCCTTTTCGATGGAGACTACATCCATGTCGCCGCTCTGGATACCGGCGGCAACCTTGGCCCAGGCGCGGCGGGATTCGAGAGGATGTTGCTTCTCAACGGGTGCTAGCTTAAGTTCTGTCTGCTCCGCCTCGGCGTCGTATTGGTCCACCAGGGTGTCTTTGGAATTCTTCTTGGCTGCACCAGCGTAGAAATCGAGCGTCGTGTTCCACTGTCCAGTGACGTTGTACAGCACTTCTTTTTCCTTGCCGATTGGGTAGATGGTGGCGACAACCGTGTTCTTCTTTCCTGAAAGCCATCCCTTGCCGCTGTAATCAATCTTGGCACTGAATCCGCTAGAGCTGGTGATGTGGCTGGTGCCGTCCAGCTCGACAAACGGCGCACCAAAGATGAGGCCCTCGATATGAAGGGAGGGTAGCGTAATCAGGTAGCTTTCAGGCTCCTTCTTTTCGCCAATGGGAATAGTCAAGACAGCATGGCCAATCTGTTTGACAATAATGGTGCTCTTGAATGTGGCTTTTTGAGCATTGTAGCCTTCCAGCTGGACGCCAGTATTTCTATTGCGGATGCAGTAGGCGGTGGCAGGAGGATGGTGGCTGACTTGCTCCGAGATGAGAGTCGTCTCGCCGGCTTCGTCGTTCCATGAACCGAGAAAGAGCTCGCCGAGGAAAGGGTTCAATGGCTTCTTCTCGTTGCCAAACTGCTCACTGCGGCTGGCGTACTGGTGCTTGAGGGTGGATAAGAACCACTTGAGAACAAGTAGAGATCGTCTGGCAGGGTCGGCTTCCGAGGCGGCGGCGATGAGGAGGGACGGGTGCGTCGACCAGTATGAGGAGAACTCGGTCAGGGACTGCGACGACAGGATAAAGGGAGGGGCAGTTAAGGACGAAAGATCGCCGTTGAACGAGGCGATTGACTAGATGGAGGAAGCGGTCAGTGGAGTGCTCAATGCGATACTTGACGCCATGGGTCCGCCCATACCTTTAGGAATGCAGACCAGCTTCCACTGCCAGCCTGTGCCTGAGCTGTAGCTGATGACATGACTGCGATCGATTGCCTTAAAGGTGCGGTGCAATGGCCGGGTGTTGACAACTTCAGGCGGTAAAGGAAAGTATGAATGTGAGGGGCAAATTTTAGGGAGCGCTTTGTTCGATGGCGAGGCGGAGCTGGGAGTCTCCCTGATGATGCAAGGTCGTGGCGGTGCAATAATGCTATCGAGTTGGTCAATTTAAGATTGGGAGCATTGAGCCAGTTGCCCACGCGACATCCCCCACTTTGCTCTTCCTGTTTGCGACAACAACGGATCATCATCGGTGACGCAACAAAAGATGCGCCACATTTATTATGATGTGCGATCGACAGCAGCTTTTCAGTCAGAATAGTAGAGTGCATCCAAAGTGGTTTTTGACCATTGAGCCATCGCATCAATCTGTTTGCTTTGGCTTCTTTTCGACACAATCTTGGCGAGATTTTAGCCTAAATACCTACTTAATTAATAAAGAAATAAACTGAGTAAATTGAATATCGCGAAAATTCGAATCGAATTTATTATTGCTTAATTCATTTCACCAGCTTGGATACTACAGAGGCCAATAAAAATATCTCGCTGGCCCCTTGGAGCTCATCACAGCTGCAAACAACTATTTTATGAGTTGTATATCTCAGTCATGCTATTCACCTCCATGTACTAGACTCATGGATCAAGTTTTTACTTGGCGAAATAATTGTAGTGCCAATTATTCCGTGTGTTCTATCTAATAAATAGATCTCGTTCGGAGTCTGGATATCAGTAGGAGTGGAGTCTGGATGTCATATCCAACTGGCACCTAGCGCTTGGCTTAGACCGCAGCCCATCCATCTCCTGCATATAACGAATCAACGCCCGCATCTTGCCGAAGCAATTTCAGCCCGACAACTGTTGAGTACAACTCTTGACCGCAGCATCATCCTGGCTGATCTTTTGTGGAATAGGGCGGCCTCTGCCGACCCCCTGAGACCTGCCAAAGTGCAGGATCGCTCCATTGCCATGGTGCGGCGTCCACAACCGCCAGCGCTGTCACCCCAGTTCTGCTTTTCAACAAGTACTTTGCGAGGTAAGAGCGAGAAGCATGCTAGCTTGCCTTTCTCAACTAAATACTCAGATTTCCTCCGCTTGTCGCGATCTACCGTCGACGACACAATCAGCCAGAACCTCAATGCATTGGTGACTCCATCTCGTCCAGGTTTTGACCCGAAGTCGACTTCACAAAGAACATCAAGATCCTTGGGTCGAGATGTGAATACCGAGAGATGCACAGGTTTCCTTGACAAGGTGCTGTTTCCGGCATGGGATTCCCGCGCGAAGATTTTCGAATATTGTGCCGCCGTTGCCTCGAGCCCCGATCCCGACGATCCCGAGGCGACATTGCGAGAGGTTGAAAAGAAAAGAGATGGCGAGCGAGTGGTAGATGAACGCCTTGATCCATATTCTGGTAGATTTTATCCTCGTGAGAGTCGGACTGAAGCACTCGCTGCTACTCTTCGCCAGGAGCGTGTTGTTGAGGATATTGTTCGCCACCGCACCTGGGAAGTCGTTCAAGATCGCTGTGAAGCACCTCCTAGAGACTGGCAGAGTGCCATTGCGGGCTGGAGGGAGAAATAGGGATCTGCTTTCCCGCCATTCATGGCAATTCGAGAGATCTGGATACGTGTACACCACCATGTAACATTAGAACTTGTGAATAGAATTACTTGGCGCATCAGCAATTACAAAACAACCCAAAATCCTTAAGTACAAGTTGATGAGCAATTTGTACACACCAATACCTCATAATTCACTGGGAGGAAGCGAATGAGGAGGCAGTAGTGTTCACAAGTGCTCGTTCGCCTGTCCACTCAAGCAAGGTATTTGGAAATCAACCATGCGATTTACATGATGCTGCTTCCCTAGCTCTTTAATGGTGAAAAAAACTGAAGCATTTTACGTTATTAAAGATAGTCGCATTTATCGCAGCCATAGCTACAGTTGATATTCTGGCTGAACGAGGTTTTACAAGTGTACTAGTAGTGGTCAGTGGCTCAGACTGCCCACAATAGAACCTCCATTTCATTGCCATTTGGTTCCAACTACCGTTCCACCGTTCTACCTGTAACCTCATGACATAGCGGCCACCCCACCACCTCCGAGGATCCTCCGGCGACACTAAAGCTATCCCCCGGCCAGTCAACCACTTCAAGTCTGTCCTTACCTAGACATTGGATTCTTCATAGCTGCGCAACTGCCCCGGTGGTGATATTGTGCTCTCTATCATATTGTAGGGCGAGTTTGCCTGACCGTTTTATTTTGTCTTGTAAGCGGCGTAACATGCATGTGCGCCATCGGAATTTGCAACTCACAGATTGGACCAGCCCTGAATAGAACCCGAAACGAACACCTACGAAAGCCGGGACCACGCAACGCGCATTACGCTACTTCAAACCCCCAAACAACACAATGCCGCAGCAGCTCTCGTCCAAGGAGGCTGCCCAGTTCCGGCAAGTTATCCGCAGCTATGAAGATAAACAGTATAAGCGTGGTCTCAAGACTGCCGACCTCATCTTGAAAAAGGTCCCCAAGCATGGGGAGACCATGGCCATGAAGGCCCTGATCCTCAATGGCCAAGGGAAAATGGAAGAGGCATTTGCCCTCGGCAAGGAGGCCCTCACTGCCGACATGAAATCGCACATTTGCTGGCACGTGTATGGCATTTTGTATCGAGCAAACAAGAACTTTGAGGAGGCGGCCAAAGCCTTCAAATTCGCGCTCAAACTGGAACCGACGTCGATACCAATACAGCGAGACTTGGCTATTTTGCAAATCCAAATTAGAGACTACCAAGCCTACATTCAGAGCCGAAACGCCATGTTGCAGGCCCGCTCCGGAGCACGACAGAACTGGACTGCCCTCGCCATCGCCCACCATCTGGCCGGCAATCTGGCCGAGGCAGAGACTGTCCTTACCACGTTTGAGGACACCATCAAGGCAACTCCCTCTCGCTACGACCTGGAGCACTCTGAGGCCGTCATGTACAAAAACTCCATCATCGCTGAGCAGGGAGACTACCAGCGCGCTCTCAAGCACCTGGAGACTGATGCCAAGCAGAACCTTGACCGACTCGCCTTCCTCGAGAAACGAGCCGAATACCTGCTGAAGCTCAATCGCAAGGAGGACGCCGCCAAGGCATACAGGGCTCTGATTGACCGCAACTGCGAGCACGCACCGTACTACACGCAGCTCATTGAGGCATTGGGCATCACCGAGACTGACTGGAAGGCGAGAAAGGCAATCTACGACGAGTACGCTGCCAAGTATCCGCGCTCCGATGCTGGTCGGCGCATTCCTCTCGACTTTCTCACCGGCGGCGCATTCCGGGAAGCCGCCAGCGCCTATCTCACGCTGATGCTCAACAAGGGCGTGCCCTCTACCTTTGCCAACCTGAAGCACCTGTACTCGGACGAGCAAAAGAAGGAGACTCTACTGAAGCTTGCGGAAGAGTACCTCGGCTCCCAAAAATCCGACAGCGAGAGCAAGGACAAGGGCGAAGCCGCAGCTCTCTTCTACCTCGCTCAACACCACAACTATCATATGAGCCGTGACCTGTCCAAAGCCATGGACTATATTGAAAAGGCCATTGAAAAGGACAAGAAGAGTGTCGACTATTGCATGACCAAGGCGAGAATCCTAAAGCATGGAGGTGATTTACAAAAAGCCTCTGAGATGATGGACTATGCAAGGAGCCTGGACCTCAAGGACCGCTACATCAACAGCAAGGCCGCCAAGTATCAGCTCCGCAATAACCAAAATGAAAAGGCCCTGAAGACTGTCGGTCTATTTACCCGCGCAGACACAGTTGGCGGCCCACTTGCAGACCTGCTTGACATGCAGTGTGTGTGGTTCTTGACGGAAGACGCTCGAGCCTATGCTAGACAAGGTAATATTGGTCTCGCTCTTAAGCGATTCCATGCAGTCGCCAACATTTTTGACGTGTGGCAAGATGACCAGTTTGAGTTTCACAACTTTTCACTACGCAAGGGACAAATCCGAGCCTATATTGACATGATGCGATGGGAGGACCACGTGTTCGACCACCCTTTCTACACTCGCGCCGCCCTGGATGCCATTAGCATCTACTTGACCATGGCTGACAATGCTGCCATCGCTGCTGCCGCCGCCAGCGCCAGCGCCAACGGCAATGGGAACGGAGAAGTTGATGCCGACAAAGTCCTTGCCCAGAAAAAGGCCGCCAAAAAACTTAAGAAAGACAAGCAGCGACTGGAGCGTGAGGCTGCTGAGAAACAAGCAAAGCAAGATCCCAACAAGACCACCACTACCGGAGTAGATGGTGAACTAAAAAAGACGGACAATGATCCCCTAGGCTTGGCGCTGGCAGCGACCGCCGACCCGCTTGGCGCCGCCATGAAGCTCCTTTCTCCTATGCTGGAAGCAAGCTCCAAGAGTATCGAGGTGCAGCTTACTGGTTTCGAAGTTTTTATGCGCAGAGGTAGGGCTATACAAAAACTGGTCTTACGGCGGCTTACTAACATGGGGATAGAAAAATACGTGTTGGCGCTCCGCTGTCTCAACGCCGCCATTGCGCTCGACAGCAGCAATCCTAGGCTTCACGCTCAAATTGTCGCGTTTGCCAAGGTGCTCAAGTCTGCTTCCAGCCTCTCACCCAAGGTTTTCCAGGTACTCCAGGCTGAGTTCAAGGTGTTGGATGCTGCCGCCACAGATTTGTCCAAGTACAATGCAGAATTCGCGGCCGGGCACAAAACCAGCATCCGCCATATTCTGTCGTCTGTGGCCGCCCAAAGAATCATTGATGAGAACAAGGGTACCACCGACGAGAAACTCACCACTGCACTGAGCCTGCCCAGCGCCACATTTACCGATGCGATTGATGTGCTGGACGTCTTGAAGAACTGGAACAGCAGCGTGGCCGACGTCTTTCAAAAGGAGGCTCATGCCAGGTTTCCCCAAGTTACTAGACTTGCCTGAGCTGTACGTGGTATGCGGGCCGAAGTGCCCGCTTGTGTTTAATGATGTAGCGAGGGCGGGGATGGCGTCTGTGGAACTCAAAACGATTATACATGGGACTTGTATGCCAACCAGAGCAGTTATGGTATGGCAGGCAAAAGGGTTAACAGGGAAGATAAAATAAAATAAAATAAAAATAAAAACTCGATTAAATGCTGGCTTTTTTGTAGTGTCCGATGTCTTTGAGACTGGCTGTGCAGATGGCAGCTGTAGACCGGATAACTGAGTAGGTGTTTACATAAATTACAACGGTAATGCATGAACGTGCATGTGGTAGCTTAGTAGCAAATTATTAAAGGACATTGACTCATTTGCTTTACTTATCAAGATGCCATTTCAGCCTCATGTTCGACGTAAATGGCTCGGCCGCCACAGTGGAATCCGTGGCGGGTGTGAAGCCTCGGTAATGGCAGACAGATGGCAGACTGTTGATACATCATACAACTAATTAATGACTTTTCGGAGAGGAGTAGACGCTCCAGCACATAGGCTTGTGTAAGAACCGACTGCCATTGGCCAATTAAATTCCCTGTGTACCGGTTGCGGCGGATCCATACGAGCATCGCGGACCGCTACGCGCAGGATTAGCTTCCTCATCGTAGGCCCGTTAATTCAGTTCTCCTTACGGAGTCCTCCGTACCTAGCTTGGGTAGGATTCATCGGCCCATTCATTACCCCGTATCTGCAGCTGCGTGCTAATAAAGTGCTAGGTGGTACGGCACAAGCGCCACCGAGCGACCGGAGCTCCGGCAAGCCGAACCCCCCTAGAGCTGTATCAGCGCGGCCACTTCAACACTCCCCAATCTCCCCAGCTTTATTCCCTCGCTTCCTTCCGATTTGGTCTTTGATTTCTTTATTTTATTTTCTACATAATTCCTCTTTAGTACCATTATTTTTTGGCTCGCTCGTTTGCGAACCTTTCCGTAGCCCGTCTAGCCACACGTTGGCGTGTGACGGAAACTGCCAGCTTTGGCGCATTGCATCTTGCACTCCTGCGACGACATATTAATACCCCTCGACGACGCGCGGAATATATAACAGCATCAACATACTATTGATTCTCTCAAACTGCTGCAATGAGCACCAACGGCGCACAAACCGAGCCGCTGGCACTGCAACTGGCGAGTGGGAGGAAACTGACAGTGGAAAGCTCCAATCTTATCCTTCATGGTAATTATACCTTGCAATGGAGTAAAACTGATCTCTAACATGTACTATAGACCCCAATCCGTCAACAAACAAAAAGCTGAAACCAGGTGCGCATGGCCGAGATCAACCAAAGTTCCAAGCTAACAGACCAACATGGTGCAGACTCCAACGGCCGCCAATCGATACCACTATACAACATCTTATGGTCCCAAGTCAACGGGGGGGACATTGTCATTGAATTTGCTCATTTGTCCAAGTCTAAGTTCCATGTCGAGAAATGGACCCTACCGATCCAGGAACCAGCAGCGTCTGAGCCCGAGACCTTTACAATCGAGCTTTTATCTCGTTCCTATGCCACGGCGCAGCAAAAACGAAAAGCCTACGTACTTATCAACCCCAACTCGGGCCCTGGAAATGGTGTCAAGATATGGGAAAAGGATGTCAAGCCATTATTCCAGGCTGCCAGGATGGATTTGGACATTGTTTTCCTCAAAAGGGGGGGCGAGGCCACGGAATTGGTTGAACAGATGGATATCAACCGCTACGACACTGTTATCCCATGCTCTGGGGATGGTACGCCATTTGAAGTCTTCAATGGACTCGCCAAACGATCTGATGCCAGGCTGGCTCTCTCGAAAATTGCTGTTGGCCACATTCCCTGTGGTTCGGGCAATGCCATGGCATGCAACTTGTACGGCTCGCACCGCCCAACATATGCAGCGCTTGCTCTCATCAAGGGTGTTGTGACACCTCTTGATCTAGTTTCCATCACCCAAGGCGATACGCGAATAGTTTCTTTCCTCTCACAAGCACTCGGCGTCATTGCCGAAAGCGATCTCGGCACAGAACACCTGCGCTGGATGGGCAGTGCGCGTTTCGATTTTGGTGTTGTTTCACGCCTTTTCCGCAAAAAGGCATACCCCTGCGACATTGCCATGCAGGTCGAGGTGGAAAAACCGGAGGTCAAGGAGCATTATAGGCGACATGCTAGTGAACCAAGCCTCGTGGTGGCTGAGCCGGCCGACGACGAAGGAAATGGCCTGCCCAAGCTCAAGTACGGAACCGTGAAAGACAAACTGCCTGCAGGTTGGGAGTTTGTGTCGTATGACAAGATCGGAACATTCTACTCCGGCACTGTAAGTTGTCCCACAGAGCCTCCGGAGATGGAGGACAGAGTCCTAACTGTTGCAGATGGCCTATATGGCTCCCAACGTCAACTTCTTCCCGGCTGCTGTGACAGCGGATGGTTGTATCGATCTCATCACCATAAACAGTGACATGTCCACTTCCGCAGCCCTCAAGACGTTCATGGCTGTCGACTCCAACAAATTCTTTGACAGCCCCAATGTCCATTACAAAAAGGTGTCTGCCTACCGCATCATCCCCCGAAACCAAAAGGATGGCTACATTAGCATCGACGGCGAAAAGGTGCCCTTTGAGCCCTTTCAGGCCGAGGTACACCAAGGCCTGGGCAGGGTCATTTCCAAGAGAGGTGTGTACGAGGCTGAGGGTCCGGCGAACTGGGACAAGGTCACAGAGAATACACGCGTAGCCAGCGCGTAGCCAGTCGCGCTAGATTTGACGCGATCTGTTGATGATAGATACCCAGTTATTGTAGAATTTATACTTGTGGCTTTTGTTGTTATGATGCAGCGGCGTCTCTAAGTTTACAAAGTCATGTGGGAGGCGCCGCCAAGAACCTCACGTTGAGCCGTGACAGCCAACGCAGCCAATTGCAATGCAATGATCGTCTGGCTCATCAGGCCGAATACACAATGACATGAGGGGCGCAAGGTTGGTGACGAAATCCAAACTGTATTACCAGCTCTCATAAATCCATGTGTTGAACGCGCCAACCAACAACAAACTTTGTCAAGTATGGCATGTTATGGCTGAGACTAATTCAGCAGTTGTGTGCTTTGCTATAAAATGCACACCCTCTCCAGCCCTTCTTCCACCCTTTCCATTCATACAAAATCCTCTACCCTCAGCATGAAGTTCCTCACCTTCCTCGTCATCATGGCGGCCACCATCTCCGCAAGCCCTGACGCCGCCTCCAGGCCAGAGAGGCCAGAGCGGAATATTGAGGACTACGTTCCTGAGTGTGCCATCCACTGCATCAACAACTTTGTGGTCAACCACACAAAGTGCAAGCTCGACGACTACAAGTGCATCTGCAAACACAAGGACGTCGAGAATAAAGACGCCATCTCGTGTGTCATTGACCAATGCGGCTTTGCGAGGGCCAAGAGTAAGCTCATCCAATCTGCCCTTGACATGATCCTGACACGCTGTAGACCAGGTCCTCCCTTCTGTCCAAGACTTTTGCAGGACTGCTGGGCGCCGCAGTATTTGAGCTGAATCCTTTCGAGTGGAATATCCGAGACTTCCAAAGCAGCCCGGCTGTGGAGGCTCGAGCTATTATATTAATTCATTCATTTGCCAGAAGGATTTAGATTGAGAATAACTGAATACCCAAATGGTACCCTTCTACCAGTAATAACCAGCGCTGGAGCCAATTCATGATTACTCGTTGCTTTGTTGTCCTTGGTTCCAATTGAAGTTTCTGATGCCCAAGCCAACAGGTTATATAGAAAGTACATGCTTCTACATCAGTTGGTTATATTTGATGGGGCGATTCACTTGATTCTGAAGACACTATTTGAAGACATTATTTGCTGCAAGAATTCACTTGACTCTGAAGGAGTTGTCTACAGTACAAGAATGCTATCAAGCTGTTGCGCCGCGGGCCGCAGATAAAAAATGTCCCCCCCCGGTGGCGGAACCAAGCGAGCATCAACATTCTTCGCCTGACAAAGACCCGCAAGGGCAGCGGCATGAATATTATCAGTTGCTGCATACTGTGTAAAGCTCAGCTCGGGATACGTCCACTTTGACGCACCGCCCACCGCCGCTGGAATGAGGAATTCGACTCCCTTGGCGAGAGACTGCCCAGCAGGGCCTTTGTACCGGAACAGATCAACGCCAACTTTCTGCGAGATGAGTGCCCAACGTAGATGGGCCCCCAGGTTGAAATTAGAATAATGAAAACTCGTTGCGCGAGAAAGCTCTTGCGGTTGGGATCCATTGGCGGTGAATTGATTATTGATAGTCGCCTTGGCAACTTGGGCAAGGTCACTCGCAAGCTGCTTGTTGCCAGTGAAGAGGGCAAGCGCGGCAATTTGCATGTGAGCAAACGTACCATGGTTGTTTGATTGGGCTGCCTCTTGTTTTCCAAACGGTGAGTCCGTCAGCCAAGCCAGGAATCGCTTATTCCAATCCTTGAATGCCGCCAGCTTTGTCTGGTCCCAGCCCGGAGCTCCAATGGAAAGTATCGCGACAGCATCCACAACGTTTGTGTACTCTTGGCTAAAGTCAATAATGCCAATCGAACGGCCATCGTTGGCGCATGGCACAATCTGGGCATGGTTGAGATTGGGGTTCATTGCTGTATCTGGGTCGATGAACCAAGTCGTAACGATCTTGGCAGCATGTTGAGCATACTCGGGTTTTCCGGTGTAGAACCATGCCAAGGTAAGCACATATGTCGAGTTGAACATGCGACTAATGTTGGGTCGATCTGTGTACTTGTCCACTTCCGGGTTGCGAACACCATCCTTTTCCTTGTAGGGGCATCCATCTGCAGAGTTGGGGTTGGGCCAAAAGTATGGCGCCTGCGAGGCATAGTCGTGAAGCGTTCCATTTGGCGGCGCACTGGTCTTGCTGGTCACTGTCCACGGGCCTTTGTCAAGCCAGTAATCAGCCTGCCTCGTTAAAATCTCCAACTCTGCCTTGAGCTTTTCATCCTGTTGAAGACGACGCTTGGTTTCGACGAGGAGGTGGCCATGCAGAACCACGGTTTCCGGCGTTTGAAGCTCGCCTGGCAACGCAGGCAACGCAGCTGCCAGGCCAAGCAAACTGGCAACGGGAAAAATGAGAGAGAGACGCATTGTGCATTCGTCTACTGCTTACTGTACTGGACACTGGGACGTCGCCATTTTTAACTCCCAGCATGGAAATGCTCAGCTACGCACGGAAATGCTCCGGGCGTCCTTTATGTAACTCCCACCAATAGAGAGATTCTGTACTGCATAGTTAGATTGATTACATACATCAATTCTGGGTTGGTTTGCAGGGTTTATATACTACCTTGCTACAACGACTGTTGAAAGCATGGAATTAGGAAGTGGTGATTGGTGGAAATAATTTAGGAGATGCGCGGGCAACCACCCCGCAAGTGATGACAGTAATAGAAGGGCCGAAGTAAACTGCCGAACAGGTGCAATATGGACGGAGTACATGAGAGTCGTTGTGATCATGGTTGAGTCTGAAGACACATCCAGCAGAAAACATATTGATTAATACGTAGCAATACTATTGTTGACAATCTGGACAATCTGGACTAGCTGTTTATAAACTTAACGCCAACGACGCAGTCGCAGTCAATCTCATGTAACTAGTCATTGATAAAAAAGATACACCGTCGTCAACCAGATGTGAATGACGGCCCCACACTCGCCAACTACAACGGTAAAAATTAAGTGCTCTCGGCAGGGATTGAACCTACGACCTTCGCATTACCGATAATCCGGATTAACCGCTTTATTAGTACGACGCTCTAACCAACTGAGCTACGAGAGCTGTGCAAGCACATCTCGTATTACTGATGGGAATGACAAAGTTATTCTCATACTTATCCGTAATTTGGAGGACTTGGCACACCATTTCCCATCCAAATAATAAGTCAGCCCAAGGGCTGGCAAACGCAGCATATGGCGCAGACTTCTGGCAGCTACGAAATCCTCCTTCATCCTTAGAAGCGTAGGCTGGTGCCTTCTATCTTTCCCTGTTCTCCCAACCCCTTCCTTCATCATCCATATGGCAAACTCAGCAAGCCCCAGCAGCTATGGAAGACCTTATTAATGAACTCCTCCGCCGTCGAGGTACCTGAAGCGGCCCCACGGAGATTTGCACAAAACGGCCAACGCTCCATTAACTCTATGCTAGAAAACGAGCTATAGAGCAACAGATTCAAGCAATTTTTACAATTTCACTTGAGAAAAGGTTAGGACTTCCGTTCTTGTTCGATAAGCAAAGGGGTAAAAGTAAGTTATCCTGCCTAACCCACTATTATCTAATGTTCTAACTCAATAGAAATGAACCAACTAAGAATCATACAATTCATATAAAAGAGGCCATGAATTCTGACTTTGATACCTGTTGCGTCATTTAAGCTTATATTTATATGGACAATGTGGATTGGCGCTATTGAAGAAAAAAGCTAGGAGCAGCTTTTAACCACTGCTAGGTCTCGCAGGTCTCGCAGCGTTGTATGGACAAATTCAAGCTATCCTGTATTCTGCCAATATAGAAGTTCCCAGTTAGCTCTTGCTTCACTACCAACAGCAAAATGCGCAACAGCTATAATTCGTTGGGGGCGTCTCTAGCCGGAATGCTATACCTCCCTTCCTCCCATGATATACGCCGAGGCTCTGCGAGGGACGCTGCATACTCTACTTCAATGACGGTCCCAAATATCGAAGCTACTGCATTTGTACTCGGCCATGCAGACGCCGTACACGAGTCAGGGCTGACGGAGCAATATGTTGAGCCAGAGGCAGAGGCTGCATGGGTGGAGTGGAGTGGCTGCAGCCAAACGAGCGAAAGAGAAGGAGGAAGTGCAGAAACAACACTCCTCAAGAGCTTAACGATAAGATAGAGGAGATGGTAGCACAGCGTCGAAATATTTCCAGATCGGGAGCTTCACATATCCTCCACGCCGAAAACAACATGCCCAGCTACAATTGCCGGAGCAGCGCAGGTATGCTCAAGCTCCCAGGATGTATGACGAGGCTCTGCAAGGAAGTCGCCTCCCGCAATCACAGCCCCCAATATTGAAGCTGCTGCATTTGCACTCGGCCATATAGGCATGTACGCGAGTCAGGCCTAATAGAGGAATATATTAAGCCAGAAGCAGAGGCTGATTGGGAGGAGCAACTGCGACCAAATGAGCGAAAGAGAAAGAGGAAGAGGATTCCACTATCAGCTGGACCATATGCCAAGAAGCGCATAAATAACACCACTCAAGAGATCAACGATAAAATAGACAAGATGGCAGAACGAGGTCGACCTGTTGTTTCGGCTGTTTCTGCTATTTCTGTTATTTCTATTTCCTTTGAATGTGTAGCAAGAACGCCCTGGTTGGGTTGAAGGCATTAGTTTAGACGCAATCACAAAGGCCAACTGTCCTCTGCCCTACAACATATTCATGTTTGCGCAGTGTGCCAAAAGAAGATGACCCGTCTCTTAGAAGCCGTAGCGAATTGACTGCATCGTATACATTGAGACGGTCCGTGTGTATCCTTGATATGCTTGGATAATCTTTCATCGCTGCGAGCCAACATCCGCATCCATGGCAATTTAGTAAGTTTTCGTGACTTAAGAGATAGCCTGAGACTCTGTTCTGTACCTCCTCATATGATTTTTCAGAGTGTTAACTGCTCTAATCCACTTACATCCATGGTCTTGATACTTGCACTGGAAAGGAAGGCAGATGGTGCCAGGCTGCCAGTTGAGAAGAATGTCTTAGAACTGTACGCATGTTTGCAGACAAAAAGAGGTTGACTTTTGTGAAGGAGAAATTAACAAGGGGCCGATTGAGAGGCGGAGATGAGTTTCTTTGCTGCTATGTCGCCGGTAAAGTAGTCCAAATCCTGGGAAGGATACTTCGGCCATGGTGATGCTCACCAGGGCTCTGGTATCTCTAAAAATAGCTTGTTGTAAGCTTGTAATGACATCCTCATCGTCTTGTTCATTGTCAGTAGCGTTATTCCCAATTAGACCATTAGAGTTTTCTTCCTGTATGCCGTGGAAGTCCTCGAGCCCTTCACTTCTCTAGGCACGCTGTTTTTCAGCGTTGAGGATTTGTGATGCTCACCCTCTCGAAAGAGAAAGAACAGAAAGAGCAGAATTAATAGAGGTAAGAAATTGATCTACATGTCAGGCACAATCACACAATCACAGGAACGCACGCTCAATGTCTTCTGAATGATTCAATTGGACACCAGACTAATCACTAGCAGATGAAGTAGTTTATTCAACTTAGATTCCTCCAAACCTTCAAGTCTCCCCCAAATCTCGCCCAATCCCCAGATCTCGTCTAAAACACATCGCACCCGACTTCGGTATGATAACTGCGTTGAAAATACACTGACAAAGAGTTTGCCGTTGCATCATTAATGTTGAGTCTCAATACTTGGTCTCAACACTGTCGTCGATTGGCACCATTCAAGATGAGCGGCGTGAGGAAATCTCATTCCTGGAGTCAATTTCTGTATTTCCAAACTCCTTCCATTGCGTAGAACACGAGCAACCTCAGCATCAGGAGGCATATTCAATTCGTCCGTTGCTGGGCCTCATTTGGGGAATTGGAACGTGTGCAGCTTTGACACATCTGCAAATATGTCAAACTGCGTAGAGGGCTAGTGTCGAACACTGCCACATTATGGCGAGGCAACTGGTTGTAGTAAAGTAATAAATATGAAATCGAGCTATTCACGCAAAGGTTGGAATGCGTAGATAATCACCTGTCCGGCCGACCAGAAAGGTTTACTTGACGTGATGGGACGACGGGGCAGTGGTGAGCCTTCTCCGCAACAAGGTCCCTTGGCAGCGCGGTTATTTGGATCAGAGACTCAATCTGCGGGCCCGGTTCTGAATGACGGCGAGAGCAATTCGTACCTATGTGGTAGAGACATGCGTCCATGGTTTATTAGGCTCACATGTTCAGCATTTGCCTACCGGTCAGCTGCACACCGAACGTACTGAACGGTTGACTTCCAGAAGGGCGCACAGGCCAGAATGCACATCATCGGGTAAGAGGCAATAGCTTGGAACTGACAAAGAGGAACGCTGAAATTGGAGTCCGCACCTGTTGCATTCTACGTGGAGTCGTATGTTCGGTGGTGGGCCAATGGGTTGGCCGGGCCATTGATTTGAGCCTGGTAGTTCTCCATTATGGTACATTCTGTGCTATTTAATACGCAGTATAGTAGATGATGCCAAGTGTTGTAGCATGCATGGATCAAAATGATCTTCGTGTCGTCCCATTCTGCAGATTTAGTGGAGTTTGCAGACATGCAACAGCAGAAGCCGTTGAAGAATAGGGTAATATTGAAGCTCGTGATGTGGTGATTGACGCATCAAGGTCAAAATAGCATAGTATTCTCAAAAGATGGCTTGTACCCTGAATTCGCAATGAGGCATTAGAAATGGCAAGTGGAAGCCCTGCTTTTGCGAGCCATCTAGGCGTGGGTTTCTACACCAGTCGTTGAAATTGCAAGCCCTCGCGTATTGACGCCTTGACCCGTGTAGAGACATACGGGTGTTGGCCGATTAGACTGCTCTGTAAGCATCGCCCTGTCTGATGGTTGTGCCTCTGCGTACAAGACTTTCACGGCTCTATACTGTCTGGTGCGTGACAATTATTGCGCAAGCTGGGCGTCAAGTCACGGACGACAGGGGCTTGGCCTTGGATGGCGCTAGGTCTACGGGACGAGATCCGGTCAAGATGCGCCAAAGCGCAGACAGACCGACGGCGCTAGAGCAGAAGAAGGAATACCTCCATGGGCGTGTGCGACATGCGTCACTGGGGCAAAAGAAACAAGACATGCTGGTGTATGATTTCGTCACTGGAATGGAATCTTGCGTTGATCGCGGGATTTCAGCTGAGTCTGCGTCGACTGGCATTATCGGCAGATACCTTTTTATGATGGTTTGCTGCAGTCGGAGAGAAGGCAGCTGATTTGGGCGCAAGCCATGCCCATCATGGTTTTAAGCTCTAGCGCGTGCTTCTTAGTGTTGGCACTTCAGTCTCTACCATGGAGTTATCAGCGTGGCCGCGCGGATCTTGCAAGCGAGAATTCAACTGCGTGTGGAATGTGTCTCAATAAGTTTCCTGGCTGGAATGCGTGGCGACACAGGAAGGCCACGGCGCGGTGAGTACTGTTGTAAAAGCAGACGAATCTGGACCGCTGTGCATCTAAGTCAATCTCAGTACGACCTCGAAGATTGCACAATCTCGCTGCAGTCGTGGACTCATTCTGCGGCTATTCCATGCATTGTGGCAAGCGGGGAAGCAGAGAATCAATAAGAATTGCTTTCTTAGTGGTAAATAACCCTTGATCACAGTTACAGTGCAGTTACAGTGCAGGCACTCCGCAGTACCAGAGGTCAGGACAGCGCAACAGAGGCATCTAACGACACGGATCAGCCGAGGCACCTCTCAACGAACGCTAGTCTCGGGTCCCTGTGTTTCCGCTGAGACATGGGCTGTGGTCCTGTACTCCATGGGTTTATTGACATGAGTAATGGATGTTCAATTACTGTCTCAGGGTACTCTCCACAGCCGGGCGCAATTTAGCGTTGACAGAACTCCCTAGTGGCTTTGTTTCTCCTGCGATTGCTTGAGTCGGGGGACCAGTATAATTAAGACGCAGCCAGGCGTACAAGGTCCGGTAGAGCGATCAACAGCTGCCTCCAGATTACCGCAGCCCAATCTACCCGACGGGCCGTGTGAGCACTAATACAGCCCATGTCCATTAAGAGGATGAAAGGCCATGCAGATAGTGACGTTCAATTGGACAACGTTGTTACTTGGTTTAATCATCCGCATGTTGACTCCGAATCAAGCGGCGGGCCGTGATTCAAATCACTGTCACAGTGGATAAGGGTTGTGACATGGCACAGCGAACATGCAGGGATGCGAGTGCACTACCCGTTAAAACGCATCTTGGCTCACCATCTGTCGCACAGAAACGCGCAGGTTCGTTTATTATCTGCTGGCCTGTTGGACAGGGAGGGCAAGAGGCTTGGATACGCCCGATAACAAGACATGATCAAGACCGCAAGGACACTACAAGACCTGTGGCGTTCAACCCGATTTCAACCGCCGTGTCAGTTTAAAGGCTTTTCCCACTAAAATAAACGGTCTAATAATCAGGTGACGGCGGGCAGCATGACTTCCTTATCCTGCCAGAGTGAAAAACCCAGCGGCCAAAGCGCCGGATTGATGCACAACACACATCCACACGCATCTGCATTACACAGGTCATGCGTCGGATCGCCATTTCCTTCATGACAATTGCACAAAGCACAAGCGGCTAACGGACACAGGCACCTCTCGCGGGTGCTGCGCCGCTCTCGGAGCAAGCAGATCCGTCCTGCAGGTAGCCTTTTTATGCTCTGATGAAGTTGCACAGCTGAGCAACCAAGATAGGCGAGGCTTTTGGGGGTGCAGTGCGAGATTCTCAGCCACTGTCCAAAATGTTGGCTTGCATTGCGAGGTATCTCACATGTCGGTGTCTCGATGTTTGGTGCACCGCTAGGCTGTAAACTGATGACAGCGAAATCCAGACATGCTGCAAAGGCGCAGTGTGAGCAGCGCACAGATGTAATCGTTGTCACTTGGCGAAATGGGGCAATCTAGTAAACGGCAAGGGTCGCAGACCTATCTTTGTCTTGCCGTGGCATGTGGTCAACCGTCCTTTGGTGCATTGTAAAGTACTGTCACTTGCATAGATTAACTGCATGTGTGCGCTGTCAGATTGCCATCGCCGTGCGCATGCTGTACGTGCATCCTGTACAGTAAGTTGTTTGTCGATCGGCGATGGGCACAAAACGGACTTTTGTGGCGCCCAGATAGCGTGGTCCAAGCTTGCTATACCTGTTTGAGAAGCAACTTGTGTCCGGTTAATCGTTAGATTTGCTTTGTTAGGCTGATTGTCCCACCACAAAGCACGAGGAGAAACAAGAGATTGAAGGAATTATTCACCGATGAGTCAAGCCTGGCAGCGAGGCAGAGATGCTGAAATATGTAAATACCAATCAATATGCACTGTAAATCATCATTAGATTTATTCGCCAGATTCTAAAGTGAGGCACTTACAAGGTTGAAGCGCAAGATCCCGAAATAGAAGCTGTCTCTTTTCTCAATCGAACCATAGCCTGTTTTCTAGTGGCAAGTACGACTAAATGGCTTGCATGGGGTAAACCCTTGGCCCAGGCCGAGGCAAAAGGGTGTCTTGTTGCAAGAAAAAGAAATTTTGGCCCCATTCCTGGAGCCGTTTTCTCTCTCATCTCGCCACAGATCTACTCCTTGAGATCAAGGAGTGCTTCATGAGGCGAAAGGGAATGTACTTGTCTGGATGGTTTGGAGGCGGCCACATATCAAGCATCTTGCAGCAAGGTATTTCCTTCTACAGCAACAGCCTGTCATTGACAAAGCCTACGCCGATTTCGTATCATCTAAATTCGCCCGGCCGAAGGGTTTCTAAACGTAAAGATCAATCATTCTCTCATACATGAGTATCAGCTGAACCAGTTACTTAAACGTAAACATTGCATCAAGTGCTCGAAGTGAAGCTAAGCAGAAAACAACAGCTGCACACGGATGCAACCGTCTTCAACTCTGTCTATGGTGATATTATGGTGCTGTTTTTAGGTCAAGCGTTAATATTTGTAAATTAGGTACTCCGTAGAAGCCTCATCTTTGTACTTGGGCAGATGTACTTAATTCCCCTGTCCGTTTTGTCAGGGGCAAGCAGAAAGCAGGGTCAATTTGTCCCGGAAGATGTCATCGACGTCCCCGAAATGTCACTGAGAAACGCGGTATGGTTGGTGGCTGGTGTCATGAAACAAAAAATCTTTCCCAAACACGGGATTATCTATCCGCTATTAGCAAGCCTTGGAAGGATATTTGAGGGAAGGAAAAAGAAAGTTTTACACTGAACCACCCAAGAGGCTGAGAAGACGGTGGGGGAAGAGGAAAAAGGGAAAAAAGAAAAGAAAAGAAAAGAAAGAAACATGAAGCCCAGCTTAAATCGACACTAAGGTTTCTACAGATATGTAACATCTGACGCCGCTTCTGTAACTAGCTCCCACGCATGCGCGATTGACTACTCCGAAAGTCAATGCGTGTGTGCACGGCACGCGCGACAGTCTCAAGAAACTTCAAGGCACGGATAAAGACGACCGGAAACTGCATTTTATTTCCATACGTCTTTCTACCAAAGGTTTGAAGCATTTCCGCCGAGCTTCCAGTCAACGCAGAGAACTCCAGCAGTGAATCAGAGGACAAAGATTCACGAATGAAAAGAAAATCTTGGGTACAGCTAGCTTCCCTTGGCACACAAGCATTCCAGTTGCAGATGGGAGCTATTTGTGCGTTGTATCCCCGCAAAGGGCACTACGATCTGGACCATCATAACCACGGCAGTTATTCTACTTGTCTACATTCCAGAGAACCTCAGATCCCACGTCAACACCACCCCTCACGCCACACAGGTCTTGGATCGGATTTCCTCATGCGCACAAAGTTCCGAAGAGAATCTGGACCTAGACACAGATCGCCATGGACCGAGTCAAGTGAAACACGCGGTATAATCAAGTTTGTTATTGTCACATACGCCGGGTGCTTTTTAATTGTTTTCAAATGTTTGTGTTGCGTATTTACTAGATTGCGTCGCCGTAATCTTGGCATGTTCTGAACCTTTTGAGTCTAAAGTTGGAAAAAAGAAAAAGCAAAGCTTTGCCTCCCAATGCAGGAATAAAACAATACAGGTGGCCACGTCGATATGAATACTCAACAAAAAGACGTTGCCGCCACGAAAAAAAAGGGGCCTAGCCTATGTGCGTCTTTCAAATCAGCGCAGTCAAAAGTGAAATGAAACAAAGCAAAAATCATATCCATCCCCTGCTAGCAAAGCATTGGAAAAACGCCAGTAATGAATGCCCTTGATTTCCCATCGCTCTTGTCAGAGCTAGGTAATGTAATGTAAACATGTGCGCAGATGATGCGCTTCTATGTCAATTCCTCTCCAGAACTGATTTTTGGGTATTTTGGACTGTGTAGCCGACCTGATAGAGCTGTCTCTCGGTCTGATGCTGGTGTATCCTAGCACTCTGGCTAGCACTCTGGCTTATGCTGATTCAGTCCGGATCTGGTCAAGCCCTTGTTCCTTTCTCCCAGGGAGACAAGGGCTGTGCCATGTCCTGATATAATTTCCTGTACGAAATCGTACGAGATCGTACTGCGTGCAGGTCTAGCTGCGTTCCTCCGTCTTGGGGCGAAGCGATCTGGCTTCTAGTTGACGCTTGCGTTCCAGCTTGGCGTAGTGAAGGCCACAAGCATTGCATAAGGTGCGGGCACCATCAGGACCACGTCTCCATTCGGGGGTGTCGATTCGGTTGCAGCTGTGACAGCGACCGGGGGGTGCAGCACGGCCACGACGCTTCTTAACCTCGTTGACCGGGTAGTGAGGCTTCATGCCATCGTTGTACATGTTGACATCATGGCTCTCTTCATACTTGGCCTTGGCACCTTCGCGGGCACGCTCAGTGTGCTGAACAACCTGGCTAACCTGTTCCAGAGATCGCTTAATGTAGTCCACATTGGCAATCATCTCATTGACCTCGCGCTCGGTAGGCAAACGCTCAGGGACGGCTTGACCTCCATGTTCCTGCGCGACGCGGCCGTAAGCCTCGGCAAAGTTAAAGATGGTACGGGAGTGCGAGCCGATGCGGCTAAAGGATTCCTGGTATGTCCAGTTCTCATAGTGTCTGGGCGTGGCGTCGTATCTGCCGCGGGCATAAGGCGAGGGCTCCCCGTGAGTCTGGGGCCGAGGAGCATCGTAGTGCTCGTGGCGGGGGGAGATGGGGTACCCGGGCAGAGGCATCTGGCCAGAGGGCATGTGGCTCGGCTGGTAGGGGTGGGACGTAGGGGCAGGCGGCTGAGGGTA